>PVKE010013723.1:6641-36207 GCA_004027555.1 Craseonycteris thonglongyai
AAAAAAAAAAAAAAAAAAAAAAAAAAAAAAAAAAAAAAAAAAAAAAAAAAAAAAAAAAAAAAAAAAAAAAAAAAAAAAAAAAAAAAAAAAAAAAAAAAAAAAAGAACCCTCATCCAGCTGAGAAGGAAACCTGAATCTATTTGGGAAGCAGTTTTAGCCTAACGTAATTTAGAATTGAGTATAGTGATGATGAATAGATCAAACTATAGCATTTATCTTTTTGTGTTAAGCTCAGAAAACTACTTTGCATCTTTGGCATTTTAAGAACTTACAAAATTTAAGAGAATTGGGTAGATTTGAGTGTTAACACCAGACTTGTGCTTCTAATTTCGAATGTGCTCGAGTCATTGATTTTGACCTGTGACTGTGAGTTGAAATCTTACTAAGTTGGTAAACAGTTTTTGAATATTTAAAAATCACCATAATTATACGTTTAGTTTTTCTGACTGATAGGATCACTTAAAGACTTAGGAAAATTCGTTAGTCAGATAATTGAAAAACTCAGAAAATGGAATATAATAAACTGATTGCAGCTTAAAATGTTTAAAGGGGTTTAATTAACTAAGTAGGTAAACGGTACAAACATTAATCAAAGTTTGCCTTAAAACTGATTGTTAAAATTGGCTGGATCTGTTCATAGAATAAGATTTGTACATTACACTTTAAAGCTCCACAAAGAGCTGGGGCTTAAAAACTAACTTTAAGAACCAAAAGTATTTCCAGAAAGTCTTCTCCATGCTCGAAAGCTGCCCTCAAGAACACCAGAACCCTCTAGGGAAGGTGACTCAGCAGCCACCTGCCCAGGACAAACAGGGCACAAGGCATGGCAGGAGGTGCCCACCAGGGGGCGATTGAGCCCGAGAGCCGGGCCCTCCTCTTCCCCTCCCAGCTCCCAACTTGGAGGTGCTCCCCAAAGCCGCCCTGGAGCTACAGCAGGGACCTGGGGCCGGGGGTCACCCGGGGCCCCAGCCTCCAGGCCTGGCAGCCTCTGTGAGAAACAAGCACAGACACCCCGCATCCCCGCTGGTCGCCGGGGCCTCTGGTCTGCTTGGTGTCGCCCTCAGGAGTAGGCAGAATCCTGTCCCTCAGAGCAATCCAGGCCCAATCCAGGCCCAGTCCCCGGAACCGGCCACTGACTCCTTAAAGGGCAAGAGGCTTAGCAGCTGCGATGAGATGACGGTTCTCGAGATGGTCCTGGATTAGTCGTGGGCCCTGAATGGGATCCCGTGTCCTTATAAGAAAACGCTGAGGGACATTTGATGCAAGGAGGCGGCGAGGCCGGGTGCTGCGCGTCTGAGCGCAGGAACAGAGTTCTGCAAACTGCAAAGTGGGGCGACGGAGTCTCCCCAGAGCCCCTGGAGGGAGTGAGCCGCTGCTGTCACCCAGATCTCAGCCGTGGAGACTGTGGACTTCCGGGCGCTGACTGTCAGAGAGGAAATGTGTGCTTGAAGCCGCGGAGTGGGTGTTTCTGTCGCAGCAGCAGCAGGAACCTGACGCACCTTGGGGAGTGTTCCAGTGCGCTTCTCGGTGGCGCCCCAGGGCCTTTGCTGGCCTCTTTAACCCACTGGGGGCCTGGGGCGACTTCATCATCTTGCCTAGAAGCTGTTGGCGACATCTCACCACCTCAGTCCTCCAGAGCAGGGTTCCTCAGCTTGACAACCGCACCATTGTCAGCAGCTGGGGCTGGGGACAGTGAGCTCTGGTCTCTGCAAGTCTGCAGGTGGCACACCTGGGGCCTGGCATCTGGCTGTCGGTCCTTTTGCCCACCTGTCATGAATGCAGACCCGCCTCGCAGGGGCGGAGTGGATTGCAGACGGGGCCAGGACCACAGTGGTGGCCATCATCACCGGTCACTGCCAGCAGGTCTCGTACCGCTGGGGGCCCTGAGCTCCGATGCCCGACTGGTGCCTCCTGCCCTTCACCATCCCCACCCTCTTCCTGTACTCTTGGCAGATGCGGTCCAGGGTCCTGTGCAGCTGAGATGCCTCGTGTTAGAAAGAGGGGAGACAAGCCAGACTTTTCACAACAACCCCCCCCCCCGAGGTCATGCCAGCTCACTTCATGGTTAAGTTCAAGTTCTACTTGAACAGGGTGTGTTCAATCCAGAAACCTCCAGAGGGGCGCCCAGCCTCTGGGGAGATGCAGGGCAATCTGTTGGGGTGCAGAAAAAAGTGTCCGAACTCCCCCTGGCGTTTATTTTCAGCTCATTCTTTTACATTTCCGTTTATTTCTATACCTTATCTTTAATATATTAAGCCTATAACTATATATTTACAACTAAATAAACAGGAAATGGTGGGAGTAATGCTTTGAAATCTTTGTTTAATGAAGCTGATGAGGAAAGGAAGTTTTTACACCATTAACCAATCCCCAAGCATTTATTGATCACCTACTGTGTGCAAAGAACTGCTAGATGCTGGGGGAGGTTTTACAAAGAGAGCGGGCATAGGGTGTGGTCTGCAGCACCGAGGTCAGGAGTGCTACCGTGAGTGACACCCTGGAGAGAACACCTGTGACTCACCTCACAGACAAGGGGTTCCTAGAGCCCTGCTCCAGGTCCTCAGCGGCCACATTGAGCTCCCCAGCTTGTTTCCTCATTGTGTACAGTCACTGGTCACCCCTTAAGTCCCTGGACTTGCCTGATGTCAGGTCAACACAGACCCAACAGCTATCAGTCATGGGGTTTTCTTGCACAGGCCCTGTTCCCCAGGAGGCAGGTGTATTATTTCAGGAAACCTCACAACGGTGCTGAGAGGGCTCCTCTTTGCATCTGTTTCCAGGTGCTGAAAGTGAGGCTTAAAGAGGTTGAGTAATGGGCCTCATGTCAGACACTGACAAAGGAAGATTCCACCCAGTTCTTTCTTTTTCAAGCTGAGCCATAGTCCTTTACTTGTGGACAGTGCGTCAGTAAACACGTGTCTGGGTTGGTATTTTGCTGTGTGTCATGGATCAACCTTGCTCCCCCCCCTGCCCCCCAAACAAAAACACCCAGTTCCTGAGGGGGCTGCTGCCTCACAGGTTCTCCTTGTCCCTGTGAGTTGATGCACGCTGCCCATCTGTCCTTCCGGTGTCTCAGGAACAAAGTGTGGCGGATGGGGGAGCCATGGCAACCTGTGGACGGCACGGTGCTGGACAGCGGCAGGGAGATGGCCGTTGCACAGCCTCAGTAGGGTAAAGCCCCCCCACCCCCGGAGCAGCCCTAACCCAGGAGGAAGCTAGAGGAGTCCCCCACCCACCCCTCGGTGCCCTTCTGCTGCATCCCCCGCTGCCCTCCAGCCTGTGTGGGAATGTTTGTCGTTGCTCCGCCTGAGCTCAGGCACTCAGGAAATGTTTGCTGGATAAACGAATGCATTCCTGAATGAATGCAGTTTATCCCCAGCACTCTGCCTGCTTCCATGGATGAGGACCCTGGGGGTACCCCAGGGCCACCATTCAGGACACAGGCCTAGGGGCCTGTGAGCTCTGGCTGCCCTCAGTCTGTGCCACCTGCTTCTCCCCCCCCCACCCCCCAACCCCAGGTGCCATGGTTGGAGACGGGCTACCCCATTGGTCAAGGGAGCAGATTTGGCTTTCTCTGGTTGGTCCTAAATTGCAAGCAGAGAAAAAACGAGGGAAGCTGGCAGTTGATCACGCCCTGGCCCTTTGGGGGTGGGTTGCGGCCGAGGTTGTAGTTTGGCTGCAGGGTTGGTTGCTGTACTTGCACAAAGTTCTATCGTTCTATGCGGTCCGGGCCCTGGTGGGTGTGTAATTCAGCGTTGCACGCTCCGCAGTGCCCGGGGCTTACTGATCCCGGGCCTGCTCCTCCCTGTCAGTGCCGGCGGCAGGGGGTGCCCCCAGCCTGCAGGCTGTGCGGCGCCCCAGCTCCGCGCAGGGCGCACGCTGCGACTCCCCGTCTCCTGCTGCCCACAGGGTTAGGGCAGGGCCGGCTGTGTTTTACCAAATTCTCCAGGAGACGAGATCCGAGACCCCCAGCGCGTGCTCCCGCAGCAGGAGGCTGTGCCTGCGGCCGCCAGCGCACCCCGATGTGACCCCGATGTGACCCAGCCCCTGACCCGCAGCGCCTCCCCGCCTCCCGCTCTCACCTGCTCTGGGTCACATCGAGTGACGCCGCCTGGAAAAGGGTTGCCCAGGCCTGGCCCGCAGGGAGCGCTCAGTACAGGCGCCTGCTGTTGCCAGGCCCAGGTCTGCAAGATGCAGGCGCACACCCCGCGATGGAACAGGGATCCGGGGTGTCAGGGGAGTTATGTCTGTGCCTTCACAGGGTAAGAAGTTTATTCCCGAGTCATTTCTTTCTGCCCCCTGATGGGTTGACAGCGGAGACTTCTCAATGGTTGCTATACCTTAGTCTTTTTTTTTTCAATTACAGTTAACATACATTAGTTTCAGGCCTATAACATAATGATTAGACATTTATATACTGTACGAAGTGACTCACCCTCCCCCATAAGTCTTGTATGCCTCTGGCACCGGACGCTGTTATTACAGTATTATTATTGACTGTTCCCTATGCTGTACTTTACGACATTCCCGTGACTGTTTTTATAACTGGCGATTTATACTTAATGCCTTTCACCTTTTTCTCCCAGCCTCCCAGCGCCCCACCATCGGGCGACTATCAATTTGTTCTCTGTATCAATGTGTGTCTTTTTCTGGTTTATTTATTTTGTTTTTATATATTTTACATAAAAGTGAAATCATGTGGTATTTGTATTTCTCTGTCTGACTTATGTCACTTAGCATGGTAGTCTCTAGGTCCCTCCATGTTATCACAAATGACCAGGTTTCATTCTTTTCATGACTGCGTAATATTCCCTTGTGTCATGTACCATGTCTTTATCCATTCATTCATCCGTGGACCTGAGCTCAGAGTCCTTGCAGGCAAAGGGACCCAGCTAGAACATTATAATTTTATTTTGTTTCCACAGGAAGTATTTTTATAGTTTCCTTCTATTTGTAACAAGAGATACTGGTTTTCCAGTTTGTGGTTGACAAATGCTCTGCAGAAGATAAATTATTTAGAAGTTAGTCGACTGAGAGAAAAGCACGAATTAAAGAATAATGCAGTAAACTGAAGAGGTGACGGAAGTCAGGAAGACGTGGAAATGACGGAAGTTTGGAAAATGCTGTTCTGAGGGAAGACTATCGTTGGAACTCGTCATTTTATATTGTGTCTTCTTCTTGGGCTTTCCTGGTGCCTTGAACCTCGAGGGTTTTGGAAACCCAGAACAAGTATTTATTACATGTGTGCCTGGCACTTTCTGTGTGGCCACGCATTGTTCTAAGTATCTTGCTGAAATTATCCCTTTTCATCCTCACAAACCACGGGAGCACTGCCATTGTCCCATTGTACAGATGCAGAAACTGCAGCACAGCGAAGTTAGCCAACTGCCAGGGATCAGAGCCAGGATTTGGACCAGGCTGGCTGGCTCCAGAGTCTGTGCTGTCAACTTCTATTGAGACCCCAGTTTTCTAGCAATGCAGCTCCCCTGCAGCCTTTTTCAAGTGCATTTCTGGGCAGAAGGTGCTCTACAGAAACGTAGGCTGTCCCATGCCCGCCTGTCGTGGAGCTTCTTAGGGAGGCATCACCTTTATTGCAGAGGCACGCGGGGCCCACAGCATCAAGAGGGGCCCCAGGATTTGGGGGACGTGGGAGATGAGGGTTGGAACTGCTCTCTTTAGGCTACAGACTACTTCCTTGGCTGGCGTGCCCAGGGCAGGGAGAGCTGATGGTGCTGAGGAGGGAACTGGGCCGGATGCCTGTCTCCTGGCTGCCTAAGCCCCGTGTGTCCTGCCTGAGAATCCGAGAGGCAGCCCCGCTCATAGGCCACCTCGCTGCCCACTTGCAGAAGAATGTAAACAGCCCCCATCCCCTCCTCCCTTCTCCTACCAGCCCCTCCCTGCCCACACATCAGCGCAGCCTGTGGCCTGGGGCTGAGGAAGTGTGATGTGCTGAAAGGGAATCAGGTTGTGGATGAGCAGAACCACCTAATACAATGTGAAACTTCTAGAGCGCCAGGCCTGATTCCTCCAGGCATCCGTGACACTGCAGTCCTCGTCAGCATCACCCAGACAGGGTGTGACAAGCCCAGGGCCTCAGGCAGCAGGCCCCATGTCCTCACAGGAGCTGGCTGGGCAGCAGACACCCTGGTCCCACAGCGGAGGCGTCGGAACTTGCTCAAGTGACCCCAAATCTGGAGCCTTGTCACAGCAAGGCCGTATCTGGGCCTGGCTGGGCAACTCTGCACAGAGAGATTATGTCACTGGCCCAAGGTCACTGAGCTGGATTCAAACCTGGGTAGCCTGGCTCTAGAGCCCCATGGTCTTCACGTAGCTGCCTGCGTGTGTGCTCTGTCCGCCATCTTGAACCCCACGCCCACCTTCAGGCCCTGGAAACCAGATAACAGGCCTCAGGAGACCCTGAGGAGTGGGGTCTCAGGCCTCCTGCATCCCCTGGGTGATGTCACAGAGCAGGTTCCTTAGTTGGGGAAGAAGTGGCTGCATGAGTTCCATCTGTAACTGGGTTAAGACCCACTAAGAGAAGCATTTGGAACCTACCTGCTGCCAGGTGCAGGGGGCTGTGCCGGAGACAATGGAAGGGGGACAGTGGGGAACACCTGTCCCCCTAGGCGTCTGTCTCTCCAGCTCTGTAGTGTGGCCCATCCGGGAGCAGTACCTCTCATGGCCCATACATGTCACCAAGGCTCCTGGCATCTTGCCTGATGAGGCAGAGAATAAAAATTGACCTGGTGGGGCACTCCGGGAGCGTGCTTCCTAACATACCGCTCTCTCCTTTATTCAGCAAAGGCTGAGCAAACGCCGCCTGTGTACAAGCAGGGCTGAGGTGCTGGGGAGTTGAAGGATGAGGTAATTTTCTCATTTGTAAGGAGCTTAGATTTTGACAAGGAGGACGTGGTGTAAATAACAACAAAGCCCCTCTTGGGAGCCCCCACTGAGGAGGTGGAAGGGTTGGAACAGTATTGGGTATGGAGGAGAGTGGCCTAGACCAGTGCCTTTGAACTTGACCAGGCACACACATTACTTGGGGTGCGGGGGGTCTTGGTAAATACAGATTCTGACTCAGAAGGTCACAGCAGGGCTTGAGAATCTGCATTTCTACGAGGTCCCAGGTAATGCTGATGCTGCTAATCCATTGGACCACACTGAGTAGAAAGGGGGCCGGGAAGCCACAGCTTCCTGCTACCCTCTTGCTGCCAGACTAGGTGAGGAACAGAGCTGCCCCTGTGGCCTCTATGGGAGGCGCTAGGCCAGCCCCAGGCCCGTGCATGTGTGTGTCTCATTGGTGGGTCAACCGGGGGCTACAGGTCCCTGCTGCCTGGCAGCTCACCTTCTCCCGCCCAGGTTTTTCCAGGAATGCAGGTAGGAGCCAAATCCAGTGAGCCCAGCCAGGCTTCCCCTGGAAAAGAAAAGAAGGAAGAAGGAAGGGTCAGGTGTGATGGCTGATGTTCACTGTTAGGCCCCCTCTTGATCTCATTTACATTTTACCACTTACAGCTGAGGAACTCAGCCAAAACGGGAGAAGCTGAGCTGCCTGCCATCATTTGGTAGCCGAGCTTGGCTTTCGCTTTAATTGACGGAGTCCTTGGCTAAGAAAGTCAACCCCAATGGCAATTCTGGTTCAATGAGAACCAGGGGTTCAATCCACGAATTCATTCAGAGACGCTCTGGAGGGCTCGATGGCTGTGATCTGAGGTTGCGGGCTTCCCTCCCCTTGGCTCCTTCACACCACCTCCACCTGGCGAACCCTTGGGGGATGGGCACCTCGAAGAATCGCGTGACGCCGGAAACGCTGCAGTCCCACGCGTGGCCACCAGGGGGCGCAGCAGCCGAATGAAGCCCTGCCCGCAGCAGCCCCAGAAAAACAGAAAATAGAAATTAGGAATCCCTTGGCTTGGAAGCCTAGAGTCAGCTGGAAATTCCCGGGGCCTTCTGTCAAATCCGGGAGGCTTGACCTTCTGCTGTAAGCAAAGCCGAGGGGCGTCCACAACAGGCAAAGGGCAGGGAAGAAGAGCACATTTTTTAAAGCATATAGAAGGACAAAGGAGAAAGAGACACGTTGGACTTGGCAGCCTCCTCTAGCTCAGCAATTCTACAAACGAGGCGGGTCCCAGTGCAGCAGAATCATCTAGGAGCTTATCTTAAAATATCTTAAAATCCCCGGCCTGGCCCAGCCCTGTGGCAGAACCCGGGAAATGGCATTTTAGCCAGCACTCTTGTGGTGTCTGTCCCAGGCCCAGGTTTGAAATACCAACATGGCGACACATCCTTTCCCAGGCAGGCCAGAAACCAGCGGCCAGAGAGGCGAGGTTCCTGCTCAAGGTAATGGCCCCGTGCCCAGGCCTGCCCCTGTGAGGACGGATGGTCTTAGCACTTGGGCATGAAGCTCAATTCTTTCCATGCAAAATTTGGTCTTCTGTCTGTTGCGGATTGGGACTATGCCCACTGGTCCTTTCTCAAGGCCGCCTGCACGGTAGTGTGGGTTAGTTCTCCCCCTAACTCTATTTGCTATTTGAAAATGTATAATGAGTTCCTGCCAGGAGAGGCAGAATAAGGAAGCAGCCCCGGCTTTGAAATCCAGTCCTAGAACCCTGGCTGCTTGGCACCCTGGCTGGGCGCCATCTTAGCCGGGTTCCCCAGGTCGTCTGGGGCGGCTCTGGGAAGCTCAGGGTCCCGACTCCAACCACCACCTCACCCACACACCCAGCACTCAGATTTCCCCCCGGAACTGACTCAGCCCATTCCCTCTCTCATCCTGGGAGGTGATGTCGGACTCCTGGGCTGGCCCTCATGCTGACCCAAATCCTGAACTCCAGCCGTTAGCTGGGATTTGGCCCATGACAAACCAGAGGTCACGCAGCAGCCTGCCAGGGGCATGTGAGAGCTCAGGCTTTAGAGTCTGGTTTGAATCCAGACTCTGCTGTGTGACCTTGGGCAAGTTGCCTGCCCTCTCTGGGCCTGTTTCCTTGTCTAGGGGAATTAGCACCACCTCTCTTCTGGGCTATGAGGAGTGAATGAGAATGGGCAGGCAGCATGGTCAGCACAGAACCAAGCACACAGCAAGTCCCTGGTGCCAGCAGCAGCTGTTCCTGAGAGGCCTGGCCCAGGTGGGGGGCTGGGGCAGGGGCTGGCTTCACCACCCCCTCTTCACTCCAAACTGGGCTGATGTCAGACACTGGGTCAGGGAAGCGTGACTTTACCCCGTTCCCCCAAGTCGACACGCCTGCTCAGGGTGCACAGAAGGGCTTCTAAGTGATGCCAGGAAACCGTAGCCACAGTTTCCACCCTGGGGGAGTTTACAATCTCATAAAGCAACCTGGAACATCGAACTAGAGGCTTCCTGGAATACTGTGTCTGCCGCAGGTCTCCCAGTGCTGCCTGGCAGGAGGTGCCAGGTGAGGAGGCCCTGAGCGGGGGCTCAGCCACCCCTGCCTCCCTGCAGCCCAGCCAGGGGGGGCCCTGCCCAGCCCTCACCACTGTCTTTGCAAGTGGGATGGAAAGGATCCAGCCTGGAAGATTAGGTCAACGGTTTCCTGGAAAGTTCTGGATGTTTAGGATTTAGGAATGCGATGAGCCAGCCCGTGGGGAGCTGCTGAGGACATTCTCGTAGCTGAAACTGCTCTTCACACCCAGGAGCCCATGCGGGGGTTAAACTTTAACCTTCATGTCTCCTCCACAACTGTAATTCAGTAACATCACAGCATTGCAAATTACCATTAAAAAAAAAGTCTACTTGACCTTTCACTGGTGGTGCTGGAGAACCAGGGCACTTCAGACACCCCACTCAGCCGGGGCATGGTGAGCTTTGTCCTCAGAGGTCCCCTCTCCCGAGCCATGGGGCGTCTTGGAAGCTGGGTAAGCCGGAGCGTCTTAGAGGCATCCTGGTCATCGCAGGACTGACTCCACCGGCAGCTGAACAGCCACCCAAGGACAGGTCTGGTGGGCCAGGGCCCTGCGCTTGCTCGTCGTTCCTGGCTGCAGGCCAGACGCTCACGGGGGCCCTGGTCCCCAGGAGCCAGCAGCTCTGGCCATGGCCTTCGCGGAACTGCTGGAGCGAGTTGGGGGCGAGGGCCTGTTCCAAGCCCTGCAGGTCTTCACGCTCCTCCTGCCCTCTGTCTTCGTGCCCTTCCAAACACTGGTGGACAACTTCTCGGCCGCCACCCCAGACCACCGCTGCTGGGCCCACATGCTGGACAATGGCTCTGGGGCCCCCACAAACCTCACCCCCCAGGCCCTCCTGGCCATTTCCATCCCACGGGGCCCCAACCAGGAGCCCTACCAGTGTCTCCGCTTCCACCAACCACAGTGGCAGCTCCTGGACCCCAACACCACGGCCTCCAACTGGAGCGAGGCTGCCACAGAGCCGTGCGTGGACGGCTGGGTTTACGACCACAGCACCTTCAGCTCCACCATTGTGGCCGAGGTAAGGGTCCCTGCCACCCTCCCCCCAGTGGCCTCCCAGGGACGGCCGTGTATCCAGGGCTGGGAGGTCCAATCGCTGCCACCACCGCTAGGAAGTGACAGGGCAGCCGGGTTCTGGTCTGGGCTTAGGTTTACAGGATTAACAGGGAACCTTCCCAGAGCTTAGGTTCTACCAGTAGAGTCGGAACTCGTCAACATTTAAACCAGGAATAACCGCAGAGTGAGACTTCTTCACCTTCCGCCTTTTAAGGGGCAGGCACTGTTCAGATGCTTCCCCTGCAGTCACAATCTCACTATGGGTTCGTGGGGTGGGTCTTATTATTGTCCCCATTTAATAAAGGACAAAACAGAAGCACAGAGAGGTCAAGTAACTTACCCCAGGACACACAGCTAAAGGACACAGGGACCTGATTCAACGTACACAGCTCGGGGCCAGAACCTCCTGTCTGGCCTCCAATGTCATCAGTGAGCACAGAGGAGAAACGCATCTCCTGTGAGTGGAGAAGGGCCAGGCAGATGGGGAAAGGTCTCTCTGAGGAGGGGACATTTGAAATGAGACCCAGATTATGAGAGAAGGAATCAGTCACGTGAAGGTGGGGAGAGAGCCCAGTGAGGACCGGGGTGCAAGTGGGAACACAACTGGGGAGCTGAAGGAGCAGGAGACCCAGCGCGTCTATGCATCAAGCGAGGGGCAAGGGCCACAATGGGGGCCGCAGGGGGAGTGGGTGAGGGGCTGGATTTTCTTTAAGAGCAAAGGAAAGTGGTTTGGGGGGCAAGGAAGTACGGTGATCTGATTTGCATTTTCTTTTTTTTTTTTAAGACATTTTGTTTTTAAGGGAAGAGAGAGAAGGGGATAGGGAGGGCCCAGAGCAGCCTTCACAGCTGCATGTCATTAGCTGTGACGTGGTTTGATTCCACAAAGGTGGATGTGGGGCTGTGTGGGGCAGGAAACAAACTGGGGGTCTCCCCTGTGGGAGGCAAGACCTTTCTCTGCTGAGCCATCTTGACACCAGTTGCACCGCCATTCAGCCAATGGGTTTGTACGGGCCGGGGCCAGGAATTGAACCCTGGACCTTGCAATTGCAAGGCAAGTGCTCCACCACTGAGCTATCCCAGCCTCCCTGATTTGCGTTTTCAGGAGGTCAGTTTGCAGGGTGAAGACTGGCCTGCGGTGACAGGAGGCTCCTAGGTGCGGCCACCCAGGGGAGAGAGGCAGAAGCAGAGAGCTACACTGTCAGGGCCCCGGGAAGGGCTGGCCTGGTGGGGGCGGGGCAGGGATGTTCATATGACGATGCCCAGGCCTGGGCGGGAGGCACTGTGGGAGCAGATGCAGTATGGCCCTGTCAGTGGATGAGAATCAGGCTCATCCAAGTGCAGGAACTCACCCAAGTTCATGCAGCCAGTAATGAGCAGAGTTAGAATTCCAGCCTGTGGTTCAGTCACCACGCACCACGGCCCACCACGTCTGCTCAGTGGCTGTCACACTGGCAGATGCAAAGCCCCGCCCCGTTCGTGCCAAGCTCCCGGCTGCGGGGAGGCTGGGTGCCAGCACACCCCTTCCACCTCTGTCGCCGGGTTGAGGGCTCTGGGGACCCACCCCGCTGTGGGTGTGTTCTGGGCTGAGAACTCCCACCCTGGCCCCGCTGACCCACGGCCCCTGAGCCGGTTGTCTCTCCCTTCTGTTCCAGTGGGGCCTGGTATGTGACTACCAGGGCCTGAAGCCCGTGGTCCAGGCCATCTTCATGGCCGGGATCCTGCTGGGGTCATCTGCCTGGGGCCTCCTCTCCTACTGGTGAGTGCTCCCCCCTCCCTGCTCCTTTAAGGCAGAATGAGCGTCGTGGGGACAGAGGTACAGAAATGTCACATGAACCAATTGCAGTTGGACTGCGGCTTGCCCGGGAGCCTGGGGTCAGGGCCGACAGACCTCACCCTGGGTCTGGGCCGGGTGTCCTTGCTCCTGGGTGCTGCTGAGAGGGGCAGGGCCCACACCCTTAGCTCAAGGCAGGTGCGGTCACAGTGCGGGGCTCCAGCAGGCACCGTGGCCGCATTGAACCCTCCGGTGGCAAGCAGTGGTCTCTGTATCCACGTCCCCCGAGGCCCCCGCCAGGCCCCCACTGTGCTTGCCTCCCTGCACAGGATTGGGCGGAAGCCCCTGTTGAGCTGGTGCTGCCTGCAGGTGGCTCTGGCCAGCTCCGGCACCGTCCTTGCCCCCAACTTCTGGGTGTACTGTGGCCTCCGGTTTTTGAGCGCTTTTGGAGTAGCGGGCATCATCCTGACCTCCACAACCCTCAGTGAGTCATCCCTCCTGCCGTGGGGTGGGCTGGGGAAGGTGGGACCCAAGGCGACCCCTTGGGACCCTCCCCTGTGCTCCCCCACATTGCCTTATAGTGGTAGAGTGGACCACAGCCCGCAGGCGGGGTGTTACCTTGACGCTGCTGATGTGCAGCTACAGCACAGGCCAGATGGTGCTGGGAGGCCTGGCCGCTGCCCTGCGGGACTGGAGAGCCCTCCAGGCGGCTGTGTCGGCACCGTTCTTTGCCTTCTTCCTGCTGTCCTGGTCAGTACAGCCTGGGGCCCTTCCCCTGGGGGGAACATCACCCCCACCACGCTGACAGTCACAGTGACGTGCTGAGAGCCGTGCAAAGGAGTGACGTGAGCATAGCCCTTGCTGGAGAAAGACGTTTGAGGGGCTCAGAGTGCCAGGGTGGGCATTTCAGCCGGACGTCTGAGGTTCCCTTCCGGCCTGCAGCCTCTGGGCTTGCGGTGGGGGCATCGTCCGTCTCTCACATCCGCCAGCATCCCCATGCCCACCGGCCTCACTCACACACCACCTGTGGGGCGTGTGGGCAGCCAAGTCATGAAGACCGGCCTCGGATGTGGAAAGATGCTGTCGTCACTATTATTTTGGGCGCTACAAACATCCCTGGGGTCTGGAAATACCTGCTTAGGTGGGGACCAGAGGAGGAGATTCGGGGAACCAAACACAAATTCATGCCCCCATACGTTCTCTGGTGCCTGAGTCAGAGTTGAGCTTACCTGGGCCCAGGTCGGTCTGCTGCGGGTTGTAGAGAATCTTAAGGGCTCATTCATCCCTTCTCAAATGTTTCTTGTAAATCAACATCAAGTCATGGTGATTGTATGTAGTCTTTTTGTTTGTTTGTTTGAGAGAAGATGAGAGAGAAAGAATGGGAAGGGCCTAGAGCAGTCTCCATAGTTGTACATCATTCGTTTTTTGACATAGTTCATTCCTCATAGGTGGGTATGGGGCTGAATGGGGCAGAACCAAAATGAGAGCCTCCCGCATGGGAGGTGAGAACCTTCACTGTCATCCTGGTGGTTACCAGTTATGTGCCGCAGTTCAGCATGGGGTTTGCATGGGCTGGGGCTGGGGCTGGGGCCGGGACTCCATCCCCAGACCTCGTGGTTGCAAAGGCAAATGCTCAGTCTGTTGAGCTATCCTGGCATCCCCGCTGCTCAAACATTTGCTGCATGCCTGCCCCATGCCAGATGTAGTTTTAGGAGATGGGGACACATCAGCATATAAAGGGAACCAAAATCTACTGACCACATGGAGTTGTATTGTATAAACTGGATCTGTAAGCAAGAAGGAAGACAGCCCATAATTACACTAGGTAGGCCACTTTGGCCACACTGATTGGGTGTGTCCTGGATGCTCTTGGTACCACCAGATGTGTATTAACACTTCTAATGAGGAAGATGATATTATTACCAGCATTTTCAGACGAGGGACCCAGGCCCCAGAGAGGTTCAGTGACTTGCCCAAGGCCACACAGCTGGTAAGTGTCAGAGGCAAGATTTGAACCCTGACAGGCTCACCCTCTTAACCACTGTCTGCCAAACAGCCTTCAGAAGTTTTTCTTAGCTTCTCTGTGAGCAGGGCCAAGGTCTTGCAGGCTGGGAAAGTTCTGTCTGTTCCTTCAGGGAGCCCTTTTTCCCTGCCCATCTGCCCAGAGGCTGGGAAGAAGCAGACTGACTGATCAAACCATTCGATTCTGGCTGGGGATGTTTTCAGTGTGTGGTTTTTTAAACTACTAGTCAACATGATGTGAGCTTGCTCACAGAAATAGCCCCAGAATTACCCCATGCCCTGGCAGCCTGTGTGCTGGCTGTGTGCTCAAGTGGGCAGGACCCTGGAAGCCAGGAAGCCAGGTGGGGTGACACGGGGGACAGAGGGTTGCCAGGTGTTGGGACCTATCTGAAACCGACATGACCTGGGCTTCCCTGCCTGGCACTAGCAGCTAGAGGGCTTGTCGCCCACCACCCCTTCCCACCTGACGGGGTTGGGGGAGGGGGTGCCCGGCACACCTGGGAGAAGCAAAGACCCAGTCAAGCTGCTTTGACAGGTGGCTGCCCGAATCTGCACGATGGCTGGTCATGAAAGGAAAACCAGACCGAGCACTGCAGGAGCTCAAAAGGGTGGCCAGGATAAATGGCCGCAAGGAAGCCAAAAAGACACTGACCATAGAGGTAAGATGCAGCACTTTGTGACCCAGAGTGTGGGGCGTGGCTGGGAGAGGATATCACTGATGTATTACCAATTTTATCACCCACTTCACCACCATTTCTATCAACACCATCAATATTACCACATCCCTACAAAACCCCACCACCATCATCACCATCGTATCAGCATCATCACCATCATATCACCACCATCATCACCATCACCATCATCACCACCATCACCACCATCATCACCACCATCATCACCATCACCACCACCATCATCACCGTCATATCATCAGCAGCATCACCACTATCACCATCACCCTCACATTGTTACCACCACCATCGTCACCACCATCATCACCATCATCACCACCATCATTGTCACCATCATCACCATCACCATCATCACCATCATATCATCACCATCATCACCATCATCACCATCATCACCATCACCATCATGTCATCACCATCATCACCATCATCATCACCATGTCATCACCATCATCAGCATCATCACCACCATCATCACCATCATCACCATCATCACCATCATCACCATCATCACCATCACCATCATATCATCAGCATCATCACCACCATCGTCACCATCACCATCACCTTCATATCGTTACCACCACCATTGTCACTGTCATATCATCACCACCATCACCACCCCATTATCATAATTTCTACACAAACACCACTCCCATCACAACCACCAATAATAATACCACTAACATCAACACCATCACCTTCCCCACTGTTACCTCCACCAGCAGACCACCACTATCTTCATCACCACCAGCGCCACCATCACCATCACCAGTGTCACCATCTGCATCTCTACAAACACCCTCAACACAACCACCATTGCTCTTACCATCATTACCATCAGCACCACCACCAATAACGATACAACTGCTGTCAACACAGCACACCCACATCACCACCTCTGTTATCCACCTTAATCCACACCTACTTCACACTCACCTCACGGGGCCTCTCAGTGTATTTGGAGAAACAGGATGTTCTTATGTGAAGGCAGCTGAGCTACTGGGTGGGTGGATCCGGGAAGGCTTCCAGGAGGAGGCAAGCAGGACTGAGCAGGACTGAAGGGAGCACAGGGCAGGGAGAGCCCAAAGGTGCCCAAGGAGGCTGGATGGGCACTCGGGACACAGTGTGGCTGATGTGAGGGGTGAGGAGGGCTGACGGGTGGGCTGACCATACGTACTGTTTGAAACAGGACAGTGCTGTTGTCTTCTGTCCCATTTGAAACGGGACGTCCAGTCAGGCTCATGGGGCTCTGGGGACTCAGAGCTGGGACAGAAGTCCTGCTCCTTGATGCTGAGCGGGTGGGCCAGGTCTAGCAGAAGCTCAGTCAAGGGCACAGAGAGCCCTTTCTGCCCCCATCCCACCCTCCCCCCTCGGGGTCTCCAGTCTCTAGAGGCCAAGGCCAGGCTCCCGTCTCACTTTGGACACCATTCTCTGGCATGGGGGTGGGGCAAGCCCTCGCCCCGCCTCTCACTGTGACCCTGTTGTCCCCGCAGGTGCTGATGTCCAGCATGGAGGAGGAGGTGGCCTCCGCAGGCTCCCGCCAGTCGGTGCTGAACCTGTTCAGCGTACCCACCCTCCGCCTGAGAGTCTGCTGTATGGCCGTGATAAGGTCAGCCGCCCCGCTCCCCGCTCCTGGGCACGGGACTACGGAGGGGAGCTGTGGGTGTGGGGGGAGCCCCTGCAGGCCACTTGAGGCGCATTTCTGGCTGGGACAGGCTGCCCCTCCAGGGGGCAGGAGCCCTGGCAGGCCGGGGGACAGGGAGTGTGTGCAGATGAGGCTGCTTGTGCAGGGACCCAGCTGGAGGGCAGGGCCAGGGTCAGGCCGCAGTGCAGGGCAGAGGCAGAGCCCTGGGCCCCAGAGCTAAAGGCCTGCTGTGGCTGGAGGGGACCCCATGTGGCAGCATTGCCTGCACCCCAACAGCCATGCTCCTAGAGGCCTGAGTCACTTACCCCTCTGTGCCACCCTGTGCCCTAAGTTCATTTACACCCCCACTTACAGAGGGGAAAGTGGGACCCGGAGGCGCAAGCCCCCTGCCTGAGGTGCCCAGCAGGCATTTGAGCTCAGGCTAAGCCATCTCCTCACCCAGATGTCACCTCAGACCCGTGGGGAGCGTGGAATCCACGCCCCACCCCAGGCGGCCGTGTGGGCACCCAAAGGCGCGTGGGGCCAAGATAAGGTCTCCTAATAAAACAGATGCAGTTAAAGTGACTTCCAGAACAGGTTCAAAAGCGAGGGTCAGATATGATGGGGACTTATCTTGAAATAACACTGAAGGTTATTAGGAAAACATTTATTTTATGCTCTTTTTCACCCCATATGGGTTATAATGGCAAACGTCTGCTACCTCTTAAAACAGAGAAGGGGTCAAATGCTTTTATTTTCTGGCTTTACTTTCTGACAAATTAGAAGGAGTGCTCCCTCCAGGAATGTCCCTCGTCCAGCCGTCTTCACGGCTCTGCTGGCTCCCCAGGGTTTGCTCAGCACCCTTTGTTATTCAAGTCGCAGGCTGGGAAGCAGCTAACCCCAAGGGTTTTCTTGTCTTTGGCTGCTCATCCAGTGGTTACCCGCTGGGGCTCGCCCAGGTCACTGTCACAAACCTGAAAGCAGAGCCGCTCCAGCCAGAACTGCACTTGACCCTGCAGTTGCTGGCTGGGTGGTAACAGCGCTTCTGGGCGCAGCCATCAGGTGCTGCTGCAGGGAGGGTTGTGGGTGAGGCAGGCATGGGGTCCGCAGCAGACTGAGGTGGAGGCCAGTGGGCAGGAAGCTCCCTGGAGTGGGTTCTTGGGGGGGTAGGAAGCAGTAGGGGGCAGGGGAGAGGTCCTGTGAGGGGGTCACAGCGAGGCCCCAGCCCACCCCTGGGGAGCTGGGAGCTGGGGTGGACCTGAGTGGTCCCTGTGGCCGTGTAGACCCATCATGGGGCGCTCTCCCCAGCTGAGGGGCAGCACCCCCAGGGGCTGGGCTGGGGGGGGGGGGAAGACTTTCCGTCCTCAAGGAGGAAGAGCCCCCAGCCCAGCGACCTCCAGACACTCCATTCTGTCATGAACCCCATCTTTCAAGACCAAGAAACGGGCGTCCAGAGAGGGGCAGAGAGCTGCCCAGGTTCACGGCTGCTGGTAGAGCAGGTGCCAGGTCGTGGATCCAGAAACAAAGCCAGAGAACCAGGGGCAGCTCAGCTAGGCCCACGGAGCCCTGTCCACCCCGGATGGGTCACATCTTCCAACCGACGGCCCCGACCTGGAATGGAGGAGGCCCGTCCTCCCCACCCTGTCCCGGTGCAGCCTGACCCGCACCCACAGCTTCTCCGGCTCTGGGGGCAGGGACAGGCTGGGCTGTGTGTGTCATCCGGGGTGGCCTGGGTGAAGGCGGTGATGTGGGGGTGCCCTGGTGGGGAGGGACCCAACTTCTGGCTTTTCCCTGCAGCTTCTCTCTCATGATCTCCTACTACGGGCTGGTCTTCGACCTGCAGAACCTGGGGAGCAACATCTTCCTCCTGCAGGTCTTCTTCGGAGCTGTGGACTTGGTGGGCCGGGCCGCCAACACCTTCTTGCTCCGGTTCTTTGGCTGTCGCCTGGTCATGGCCAGCTTCCAGGCCATGGGCGGCTTCTACATCCTGGCCAACATGCTGGTCCCACAAGGTGAGGCCAGGGCAGCGGGAGAGGGTGACCCCACTGCACTCACCTGGCCTCCTCCCTGCTCCCGGCTCCAAGGATGGGTGGGGCCCATTGTGTCAGCTCTGCCCTGCAGCCCAGAGGCTGCAGCCTGCAGTGGGAAGGGCCAGGCCGGCTGGGAGGGAGACGGGAAAGTCTCCCAGCCCAATGCGAGTGGTGTGTTCCCAGCAGCAAGAGGCACTCGTCGGGGCGCCTGCGGAGGGCCCTTGTCTCCCTCCTTGCTTTCTGAACGAGGCTGCAAGGACTTGGAAAGTCTCTCTGTGTCCCTTTTCTTGTTCAAGGTGGGAGACCGGGGAAAAGGCAGGGATAGCTTGGCCTCAGCTTTCTGGCGAGGGGCCCTGCCATCCACCCACGGTTCCGTGAAGGTCACGGCCCCCCCCCCCCCCCAGGCAGGCTGAGAGGCAGTGAGAAGGCTGCTGCCAGCCTAGGCCCGGCCCTTGCTTCCCCTACCCGGGGGAGCCTTGTGGGAGAACCCGGCCCCTCCACTGCAGGCCGGCTGGGCAGCCCCTCGGGCGGACCCTAGGACCCTAATCTCACGTTTTCCTCCACCCAGACCTGCCGACCCTGCGCGTGGTCTTGGCTGTACTGGGAAAAGGATGTTTTGGTGTAACCTTTACCTGCTTCAGTCTCTACAAGCCTGAACTCTTCCCAACTCCACTGCGGTAGGCCGGGCTGCAGGCTGAGCCCAGGAGGGGCTGCCAGGCCTGGGGGTGGGTGACACGGGGGTGCCCCAGACGCTGCCAGTGGGGAGGGCAAGGAAGGCAGGGGTACAGGAGCACCCTCAGCAGGCCTCTAGGCCTGTGATTGGAAAACCTCGTTCAGCCACAGAATCCTGTGTGCAGGTGGAATCTCATGAGAACCCCGGTGAGGAAACCCACAGTTCCCCTGGGGTGGTGGCCCCCACTTGCCTACCCCCTACCCCTCCCTGTCCCAGCAGCGTGACCTCCCCAAACCTAACGGGACCCAGATGGAAAAGCCGTGGTCTCGTTAGACCCGCCTCCCAGTGAACAGTTGGGTAAACTGAGGCTAGAAGAGCAGGCGGGGACCCCAGTTCCCTCCCTCACGGTGCTCGCTCACTCACTTATTTGTTCATCCTTCCGCGACCATTTCAAACGTGCATTTATTGATTTTGTTACTATACGGAGAGCCCGGAGCTCAGTGGCCCCCAAATGGGCGGGTGGGCCCTGGAGAGTCCTCAGGAAGCAGCTCTGGGTGGCATCGGGGAGTGGGACCCTGAGGAGCACAGCTCCCTCTGCCCAGCTTCTCCTCCCCTGTGTCCTCCGCCCACAGGATGACAGCAGACGGCCTTCTGCAGGCAGTAGGCCGGCTGGGGGCTGTGATGGGCCCCCTGATGAGGATGACCCGCCAGGCAGCGCCCCTGCTGGCCCCACTGTCCTACGGTGTCATCGCCGTCGCGTCCAGCCTCCTGGTCCTGCTCTTCCTCCCGGAGACCCAGGGACTCCCGCTCTCCGACACCATCCAGGACCTGGTGAACCAGTGAGTGCCCACCGGCCGCCTGGGCATGGGCTTCCCCTCCCACCAGGAAGTAGCTGGGGGGAGGAGCGGCAGGGCCAGGACCCGGTCCGAACCGGCTGGGCTTGTCACCATGATGGCTCCAGCAGCTCACGTCTGCTGGGCGCTCACAGCGTTCCTGCCTCTGCTCAGGACAGCGGCGGAAGGGGGCAGGGCTGCGTTTCTGAAGCCACTTCATCTTGACAGCAACCCTGCCGGGGAGCCACTGTTGCTGCCCAGAGATGAAGTGACTTATTCTGGTCTCACCAGTAGAAAGCGATTGTACCTCAGGCAGGAAAAGGGACAGGTTACAAGCCCAGCTCTGCACGTTACTTAACTCCCTCCCCACAACTGTCACGAGAGGGAGGCCGCCTTGACCGTCCTAGTTAAATGTCCCCACAAGGAATTCCAAGCCCAGACACATCACCAGGTAAGTGAGTTGTCAGACCGGCCAGGAGCAAATCATGCTGCTCTCCCGTTCTCTAAGACAACAGAATGGAGGCACGATTTCATATTCTATTTTATGTTATAGCCAGGATCACCTCTCTGTTCTGCTTCCTCATTTGTAAAATGAGTGTTAAAAAAAAACCAAACAGCCTAACTCAAGAGCTGTTCGGGGTTTAAGGGAGTAATGATATCAAAGCGCCCGGCCGCGCCTGGCCGCGGCTTGTGCCCTGACGTGTGGCTGCTGTCTGGGGGGAGGCGGCTCATGGGACGCCCTCCAGCTGAGCAGGAACCAAGGTCGTGATCATAGTCACAGCAGCCGGTGCTCCGCGAGCCCTTACTGCTTTCCTGGAGCACCTCATTTCATCCGAACAGTAACCGCACACGGTGGCTGTGCTGGCCACTTCCATTGTCAAGGCTACAGAGACACAGAGAGGTTATGTAACTTGCCTGAGGACACCCAGCTGAGAAGCAAGCGGTGCTGTGACTGAATTTACTCTTTCAGTTGATTCATTTTCGTCATGTACTTGCTGTGTTCCAGGCACTGTCCTGTGCTTTGGGGACACAGTGGTCAAGGAAAACCTAATCTCCTAGAGTCCACACTCCCGTAAGACTTGACCCCCAGTTCTGCTCTCCAAGCTCCAAACGTGTAGCCATTTCCCACACATCCCTGCTCTCTTCTGTTGATTCCAGGAAAGCGGCAAGAGCCAAGGGCAATCAGCGAGAGGTGGTCGTTACAGAAAGCACCCGGTTCTAGAACGCCTGCCTGCGTGGAGCCGCTTTGGCCCAAGATCCCTATGGAGGGACCTGCCTCGTCTCCAACCAAAGGGTGGAAGCCGTCATCGGGGCAGCCAGGAGGGTGGCAGGGGCCAGGCAGCCGCCTGCTGCTCTCGCTACGCTGGTCAGACCAGACCCTCCACCCGCCTGGGCCCTCCTGGAGCTCTCCTGGCTGCCCTCAGGTCCGCTTCATTTGTGAGATGGGTCCCCTCCCTTCCCTGCCGGGCTCACATCTTCACTCAGTCTTCCACCCCCACTTCACAGAACCTGGCTCTGCAACTTTCTTACCTCACAGCTTCCAGAATGGGTCGTAGGACAGACAAGGGCAGGGTCCAGGCAGACCTGGGTTCCAATCTCTCTCCCACCATGTATGGAGTCCTCACCTGTAAAAGGGGAATGGTCGTGGAACCTACTGCCCGGGGTGGGGGACAGGCTAATGGCTCTTAGCCCAGGGGCGCAGGTGGGAGCTGCAATGCAGCCCAGGCTCTGGCTACCCTAAACGGGCTAAATCACCTCCTACTTCGACCCCTGGTGAGGGCCTGCCCTGTGGTTGCCGGGATGGCCTGATGCACTTGACACAGCACAGAGATGGACCAAGCCCTTGCCCTTCACTTGCAGCCCTCTGTGCCCTGATGTCTGCAGCCCTGTTAGTTACACCCTTCCCTGGAGAGCCAGCGCCATTAGACAACGGCCCATTCTCCTTGAGCAGCTCCAGGAAGCCCCAGGTTCCCTACCCGAGCACCCCAGTGTCCTCCTCTCATATCCAATGCTCACTAGGCCAGGTGAACACACTTCAAGTCTCCTACTGCTTAAAATCCTCTGCGTCTCATGATGAAAACTGTGCTTCCCCCACCAGCAGCCCCCTAGGGCCCCAGCTTTCCTTACATGTAATAAATGTTAAAGGATTCAAATCACACAAAAGTATGTTCTTGGATTATGGAATTAAATTAGAAATAACAGAGATATCTAGAGAACTCTTTCAAACTAAACAACACACTTCTAGATGAGCCATGGGTCAAAGAAGAAATCACCAAGAAAATTAGAAAATATTTTGAACTGGATGAATACATTTCTAAATGACATATCGAAGTTTGTGGGATGACGCTAAAGCAGTGATTTGAGGGAATTTTATGTCACTAAATGCCTACACGAGGAAGGAAGAAAGTCTCAAACCAAATATATCATCTTAGGAAATTAGAAAAGAGGACCTAGTTAAACCTAAAGCAGTAGAAGACAGAAAATAACAGTAGAAATCTGAGAAATAGAAAATGATCAAGAAAATCAATGAAACCTGAAGGTGGTCCTCTGAGAAGATCAATAAAAAATTATAAACCTCTAGACATACAGAGCAGGAAAAAAAAAGAGACAAGATACACATTAACAATATCAGAAATGAAAGAAGAATCATCACTACAAATCCTACAGACACTAAAATGATAAGGCAACATTATGAGCAATATTTCCCAATAAATTAGACAACATAGATAAAATTAACAAATTTCCTGAAGGATACAAACTACCAAACCTCACTCAAGAAGAAATAGATAACATTGCTAGCCCTATATCTATTAAAGAAATTGAATTTATGGTTTAAAAGCTTCCCATAGAGGAAATGCCAGGCTTGAACTGCTTCACTGGTTAATTGTGACAAACATCTAAGCAAGAAATGCCAATTCGACACAAAATCTTTCATAAAATTGAAAAAGAGATAATACTTCCCAAGTATTCTAAAAGGCCAGAATTACTCTGATACCAAAATCAGAAAAGACATCACAAGGAGCGGGTAAAAAATGCTATAAGTCAGTTTCTCTTACCAAAAGGCATAAAAGTTCTTCAATATTTAGAAAACTGAATCCAACAATATATTAAAAAGGGTAATACATCATTACTAAGTAGAGCTTATCTCAAGAACGCAAAGTTGAACATTCAAAAATCAATCTAAACACGGAATAGCTAGTGGTTGAGTGCTTGCCTTACATTCGTGAGTTTCGGGGTCTGGGGTTCGATTCCCTGTCCCGGCCCATGCAAACCCATACACTGAACTGTGGCACAACTGTTAACCGCCAGGTGGCTCTGTGGTGAAGGTTCCATCTCCCATGCAGGAGGCCCCAGGTTTGGTTCCTGCCCCACATCCACCTGTGTGGAATGAAATCGTATCACAACTAATGATGTGCAACTATGGAGACTGCTCTGGGCCCTCCCCCTTCTCTCCCCTTCTCTCCCCCCCCCCCTCTGCTCTCAAACAATAAAATAAATCTTTAAAAAATACGGTAAATGTATACATCCAACGCAATCCAGTCAAATGCCAGCAGATTTTCTGGTATAAATTGACAAGCTTATCCTGAAGTTTATATGAAAATACAAAGGACCTAGATCAGTCAAATCAATTCTGAGAATGAGAAAGTTGGACAACTGCTGTTTGATATAATAGAATCAAGTTCAGAAATAGAGCCATGTGTATATGATTAACTGATTTTCAACCAAGGTATCAGATCAGTTAAATGGGAGAAGGTCATCATTTCAACAAATGGGAGAACCTGCTGGGGGGGGGGGCGCTACTGGAGGGGCCGATGTTGCCCCAGAGCTTGAGCCCAGCGCTGCCAAGTCTTCCTATTGTTTTAAAGTCAGAGGTCACAATTTTTATGTGCGGTCTCCAAAATATTCAACATTGATTTAATTGTTAAAAACCATGGTTTTCAACTGCCAGTCCATGGTGGACCAGGTCTAACCCGCCAGAAATTCCCTACCAGTCCATGAAATATTTTTATATTCTCAGGATGTATATAAAGGGATGCTGGGAGAGCTGAACAAGTTGAGTGCTTGCCTTTCAGCTGCGAGGTCTGGGATCGAGTTCAGGTCCTGGCCTGTGCAGGCCCATATGCTGAAAACCAGGGTGAGCCTCCAACGCGGGAGGCCCGAGTTGTTCCTGCCCAGCGGCCCCACATACACCTGTGGAATGAAACTATATCACAACTAATGATGTACAACTGTGGAGACTGCTCTGGGCCCTCCCCCTTCTATCTGTCTAACTCCGTCTCTCTCTCAAACAATAAAATAAATCTTAAAAAAAAAGGAGAGAGCGATGAATAAATTTACTTTGATTTAAATTATTTCACAGACCAAAAGGAAATTTCTGGCAGAACAGGCCTGGGCCACGAACCAGCAGTTGAAAACCACTGGTTTCAAACACAGCACTTGGACCACACCACGTGTGCCTGGAGGAGCCAGGCCTCTCACCTGCAGGCCCTTGCGAGCAGGACATGTGAGGACACTGGCAAGAGCAGCCGCTCAGCCTCCAGCTACCTCCTTTCCCAGGTCCCTCTGGACAGACTGCCTAGGACTGGGGACATCTGTGCAGCAGGAGGACCCTTGCACACCCAGCTGTGCTGCGCCCCTAACTTCTGGACCTCCACACGGCCCACACGGAAGCCTCAACCCTCCCCCAGACCTCAGGCGGCCTCTGCTCAGTGAGGCCAGAAACCTAAGAGCTGTCCTTGACTGTCTCTCACCCGCATCACCAAGTCCTGACACCTCCACCTCCAAAATGCACCTGCCATGCATCCACCTGCCAGTCCTCACCACGGCCACCACTCTGGTCCGAGCCATGATCACCTCTCATGGGTCTATCACAAGAGGCCCTCACTGGTCCCTGTCCCCATCCTGTCTCCACCCCTCCACCTATCCACAGCACACTCAAACACAGCAACCGGTCGCCCGGTCACGTCTACAGGCTCATGTCACTCCCTGCAGAAAACACCCCAGGACTTCCACGCCACTGTGGGTTCAATTGGGAATCCTTACAAGCCCCACCCCTACCCCCAACCCCAGGGCCTGCGTGACCCGGCCCCAGCCCATGCCCGCTTCCTCCTCGCTCACTCGGGTCACGTGTGCCCCAGGGACCACCCTCAGTGGGCTCCTTTCCAGCCCAGGTGGAGGCCATCTGCCCACCTGCTGAGTGGCCCTTTCCACCCTTCCTTGTGACCCCACATCCTCTTAACTTCCATCATAGCCCTCGGAGACTCTGTCTTCCCAGAGTCACTGCAGGTGGCCTGTTTCTGCCCCGCCCTCTCCAGTCCCCTCCAGACACTTTGTAGGAAGGACTGCTTCTGTCTTGTTTTCACTGTTTTCACTCTAGGGTGACGCTGACCAGAGGCACCGCTTTAAACGGGACAGAAAGCAAAGGCCCACGGAGTCAGCCTAGTGATACCTGGAATTCAGCTCAGCGACTAGGCTAACTTTACATACCGCTTGAAATGGGACAGTACTGTTGTTTTCTGTTCTGTTTAAAGATTTATTTTTATTGGTTTGTTTTTTGACAGAGAGAGACAGACAGACAGAGAGAGACAGAGAGAAGAGGGAGGGCCCAGAGCAGTCTCCACAGTTGACAGCATTAGTTTTCCATATAGTTTCACTCCACAGGTGGGCGCGGGGCTGTGCAGGGCAGGAACTGGGCTGGGAGCCTCCCGCATAGGCCCCGGCAAGAACTGAACTGGGGATACACCCCAGCTCAGCATATGGGTCCACATGGGCCGGAGCCGGGATTCAATCCTCCAGCTCCAGGGCTACAAAGGGAGTGCTCAACCTGCTGAGCCATCCCAGCTTCCCCCAGGGTGTCTTTTTAATAATTGCTTATTGCGTGAATAAATGAGTGAGTGAATGAAAGACAAGATAGGAGGCCGAAGAGAATGTGCCTTTATTCTGTTGTGTTTCCATTCCTTTGCCTCCACCTCTGAAAGCTCTCTCCTTTCTGGGTACAGCCGCAAACCCCCACAGGTTAGAGTGCGGCCAGGAGTTTCCAAGGACCCCCACCCATCTGAAAATACCCCCACACTCACCCTCCAGGCACAAGCATTAGATCCCGGTATCTGCCCACGCCCCTCCCCCTCTCCACAGTGTCATTGGGAGGCACGGTTTTGTGGGCCCACAAGGAGGCTGCTCCTGCCCTCATTGGGGACCACAGCCCTCTCCCTGGATGTTTCTAACCCATCTGGGGAAACAAATCAGCCCCTCTCTGGATTTGGCACCATGCTCTCCTTTCTATTGAGAAAACAGATCCTATAGCAAGAGTGAAGCCAAGAGGAAAGCAGAAGCAAGGGACACAGGGAAGTCGCAGCCCCAGGCCCCTTGCACGCCCCCAATCTGATGCAAATTGGGCACTGCGGGTCCCAATCCAACATGCCTGGTGATGCCAGGCTGTTGTCCTGGGTCTGGCACTGAGGGTGGGGGCAGGGCACCCACAGGAGCCCCTCAGTGGGTGGCATGGGGGGGCTGGAGGGGCCACATGCCCATCTGGGTCCCCGTGGAGGTGCCTAATGGAGCACTGTGGTTTCCCTAGCCTGTCATATGTAGCGTGTATCGTCCAAAGAGCTGAGAATGGGCTCCCTCTGAGAGATGCAACTGTCTCGGCTTAGGAGAAGGTGCGATCCTGTTTTCGCAGGAGAAACAGCAGCGAATAAGAGGACAGAAGACGCAGACCTCTGCGGCAGGAGAAAGCAAAGGAGAGAGAGGGTGGAGGGGAGGCTGTCCCATGAACCCAGAGGCCGAAGGCGGCCAGCCAGTAAGACTGTCCAGCGCCATCGAGGCCTGAATGTTCTCACAGGTGCAGGCAAACGTGCCCTGTCTCCTCCAACCTTGAGGACCTAGGCGAATGGTGCATGCACGTGTGTGCATGTCTGTGCACACATGGGTGTGTGCATGTGTGTGTGTCTGTGTGAATAAAGTCTTGGGGCTGACATTTGGTTTCCAGGATATAGATGCATCCAGGACAGAAGCACAGGAACAGTCACAAGCCCCATAGCAGACAGGAGCCGGGAAGCGCCTCCTTCAGCCTCCCCCACACCCCCTCCTGCATTTTGCTCAAACAGCAAGGATGGGAGTGAGCCTGCAGGCCCAGTCCCCCAACACCTGCATTACAGGTGTGCTTTCTCAAAAAAACCAGTTCTTCGTTCAAATCACCAAGCAACCGTTAGCCATATGTGAAGATGAATCACACGGCAACCCAGATCTACACCAGCCTCACTCCACGGTGTACCGTCCGATGCTTGTCCTTCAAACACCATCTGTCCCTGCCCGAGCTGACCCTGCGCCAGCCCTCAGCTCCCACCAGTGCTTCTCAAGTCAGCCTCCAGAGGCTCCAGGTGTCTCCTATAAACCTTGTCAAAACAATGATGATGACAATGATGACAACGATGATAACGTTGGCATTAGGCATTCCCTGCTTGTCAGGGATGGTTCTAAATGATCTACATAAACCTGTTTAGTCCTCACAAGAGCTTTAATAGAAGCAGAACTCTCATCAACCTCATTTTACAGAAAACCAAGGCAGAGAGGTTAAGCACCTTTTGCACGGTTGCACAGCGTGCATAGCATCGATTCAAGTCCAGACAGCATAACCCCTCAGGACACACTGTCTCCGCTTTGGGGAGAATCCTTGGGTTTGTTCCAGTCACTGGCTACTCTGATCTCAGGCTGTGCATTTCTCACCCACAGAAAAAGCTTCGGATTGCAGCGTGTCTGCACACCACTGGCCAAATCCCCATAAATCCAGTAAAGTGAGAGAGATTTTGCCAAAATCCATGTCATGCCTTCCCCCAGCTTGTCCTTGCATCCACCTAAAATTACTCCCTTTAACAAGGAGGCTGCAAATCAGAAGAGGAAGCTTTCTATAGAGCACCGGGCATTCCTAACACGCAGCTGAACCAGCATCCGCCTTATAGAGTAAAGGGGCTGGGATCCTCAAGGAAAGGCCAAGAACTGGGAATCAAGCAGCAGGGCCCGGACCCCCGGAAGACGCGCCTTGAGGCACAGGCTCTGGGAAACAGCGTGGGGGCAGGGGTGGAGCAGTACTTACACCCGGCCTTGTTAAAATGTGCCAGCTGGTCTCTGCCGACCGCGGGCAAGTCCCTCACAGAGCGGGGCAAAGTTCAGCCTGCTGGAGCAGCTTGGGTTCTGACAAGTCTGGTTCGGCGGCTGGTTAACATCTCTCTGCTGAATTTTAACATGAAATCTCTTTTTGACACAGCAAGGAGAGCAAAGTCCCTTTGGTGAAGGGAGGCGATACTTGCAGGAGCCGCCAGGCACATGAAAAGGCAGGAGCCACAGCCCAGCTGCCGAGCTCTCTCCTTGACCTACTTTGAGTAGATTTGTTCAATGGGCCAGAGGCACTCGGGGCCAGGGGCTCCTGGGAAGCCGAAATGCATGGCAGCTGTGGTCAGGGCCGTGGCAGCTCGCAGGAGGGGGCCAATTAAAGCCATGATCTACTCACCCCCAAGCCTTGGCCACTGGCCCAAGCTGGTGCTGAGCCTGCAAGCTGCAGCCGCCTCCTCACCACCATGTGGCCTCCGCGTGGGCAGCAGGTACACACGGGGCCTCGCCTGCTCCCAGGGGTCTGCAGCTTTGAGACCACGGGAAGAGGCAATTCAGCGCAGCCAAAGCCTGTGGCTTCTCTGGAGTGATGCCAGGGGCAGGAGGTGGGGGTTCTGTGGATGAGCGCCCACGGGGTACCAGGCAGGGGCCATGTAAAGTGCAGCAGAGGTGGAAACAGGAGACTAGAAGTCAGCTTTGGAGTGGGGGAGGGGCGCTCCTTTTCTGTTCAGGAACACCTTTCACTGGGCCTTTTGGCTACAAGGTAAAGCTAGAAGCTGGTCCCGAGGGAGAGGGTGCTAAGCTGGCAGTAAAAGGATCTTCGCCCTGGACCCCGAGTGGCTGTGACTGAAATCAATTCGGGGTACCCTCCAAAGAGGTACTGAGCTAGGGAAGAGGGGTCCTGGGAAGGGAGCATATGAGGGAAGGGACAGCTGAGCTGAGAGAGCAGGACCCTAGTGAGAGTGAGGAGGGAGCAGGTGCGAGGCCGGGGTGGCTGCCTTGCAGTGTTCAGCGTTTTCCCAGCAGCCTCCTCGGCTACCTGCAAGCCTTCAGCCAACCTTGGAGGTTAAAAACAGATATGCGAGCTGCATCGACCTGGGCTGGAGTCCTGAATCTGCCACAAAGTAGTTGTGTGACCTTGATTCAGCTCTCCGAGCCTGTTTCCACATATATAAAAATGGGTGTAAGAATAGTGTATCTCATTGGAAGGCTTGTTAGAATGAATAGAGGTAATACAGGAAGAGAACTTAGGATCCTGCCCAACATCAAATAATGACTCACTATCACCACCATCATCACCATCACCACCACCATCACCATCATCACCACCATCATC
>PVKE010013724.1:0-36104 GCA_004027555.1 Craseonycteris thonglongyai
AAAAATTGAAACTCAACGTGGTCACCGAGGATAAATAATATTGATTGATAATACTGTTAATACAAAAGAAAAGAAGCTACCATATGACACTACCAAATATTCAAGCTAACTGACTGTGTTCTTCGATGAGTCGAGTTGTAACTGTTGCGTTCACGCGTTGTGTCCGGTGACAAGTGTAGCACATAAGTCAAAATGTATTGTCTGGGTGGGTGGAGATCACAGTGTCAGGCTGTCAGAATTCTAGGAATTTATGACCCTGGCAAATTCCCAGAATGCATTAAACTATTGCTAGAAAGTTTTGTCTTCTACAATCGCTTCAAAGTCCATGGTACACGGAATTGCACCCCAGACATTGCGAGCGATCGATGATCGACCAAAATTGGCCTCGCGATCAACTGGTCGACCGTGATCAACTTGTTGGCCACCCCTGGTCTATACTATGCCATCTCAAGTTGTCCTTGTTCTATAATCAGATTAGTGGTTTTCAGTCTTCCTAAGTAGTAAACAAGTAGAAGGAATCTGGCTTGGACTTTAGTAAAAAGATTTTAATTCCCATGCTCTGTCTTAGTGGTTCTCTTTAAAGAGAGTATCTTTGTTTCATTCAGAAACAAGATATTAGAAATAAGAAGGTGTATGGTCACGTGTGAGAAATTATCCAGCATATTACCTCAATAATGTAGACTGAAAGGCATCTGAATACATTTCACTAAGTTAAGAAATATAATTTTATTTACTTCTGAGAAGAGGGAAAACAGCATTTCCCTTAAAATAACACAGTCTATTCTATTTGTTTTTTTGGATACATTTTATTTTATTTTTCTATTAATTAGTTTTCTCAACAGGATGAGTTGCATTTTCATGCATTTATTAATTGCCTGATCATTCTTGATTGGATGCTAGCCATAATTATTTACTTATTTATTTGTTTGTTTATTTTTAACCTTCTTTTCTCCTCTGCCTCCTCCCCCCCTATTCTACTTCTCCTTCTTCCTTTACCCTCTAGTAACTACTATACCGATATTTTTGAAAACATGGATGGATCTTGAGATTATCATGCTGAGTGAAGTAAGTCAGATAGAAAAAGTCAAGAACCATATAATTTTGCTCATATGTGGGGTAAAAGCTACAAGACAAATAAAGAAACAAAAACTTATAGACAGACACAGACAACAGTTTAGTGGATATATTTTATAATCATTATCCAGCCTCAGGCACATTTCTTTGCTCTTGTGATTTGTGATGCAACACATAGCCTTTGAGTGCCCTGTTGTGCATAGCTGCTGATTATTATTTTGTTCCTGTAGAAAAAACTTGCATTGTCTTCAGTCCCAAGCTGGGCATCAACAGAATTATTAGAGTAAGTTAATTGTACAATTTTTAAATATTTCAAAGTATATAAAGGCTTAATTTGAGTTCTTTCCAAAAGAACTTCCATTCCACTCTTACTCACACCCATATTAAATTAAAAGTAAAATTTTTAAAAATGGGTCAAACTTTTAATTTTGAGTTTTTTTCAATTCCTCAAATGTTTACACTATTAAATGAATTCAGTTGGTAGTCTCCAAAGTTGTATGTAACGTGCCAGTGGGTTGAACAAACAGTCCAGTGGGTGCTGGAAAAAAGCATTAGGACTTTTATTCACGTACTTTTTAAATCTAAAAATGAAAAAAAGAGAGGATGCCAGGATAGCTCAACAGGTTGAATGCTTTCCTTGCAACTGCGAGGTCTGGGGATTGCATCCCAGCTCTAGCCCATGCAAACCCATATGCTGAACTGTGGTGCAACTGTAACCACCAGGATGGCAATGAAGGTTCTCGCCTCCCAGGTGGGAGGCCTCCAGTTCAGTTCTTGATCTTGATGGTCCCAAATGTGATATTTTCATATCACAACTAATTATATTATATTAGTCACAACTAATGATGTATAACTACGGAGACTACTCTGGGCCCTCCCCCCTTCTCTCTGTCTCTCTCTCTCTCATACCTTCTCTCAAATAATAAAATAAATCTCAAAAACAAAAATGAAAAAAGAAATTAAGTATTGCTAGTATTGCGTTCACATGGACATTGCCCCCTTACTCAGTCTTCTACCTGAGCAGGGTTTCCTGAGGGAAGAGGGTATCTACTTTTATTATATAGTTTGGACCAAACAAATCTTACAAAATGAACAAGTGACTTAAGAAGAGTTATTCTAAAATAAATGATAAAAGGGAGATAACACTAATGATGCAACTACTAGCAGAAGTGACCCCAATCCCATGCCTAGTACTTAGCACCAATTTTTCATCAGTCCGTTTAGAAAGGAAAGCAACTAATTAATAAAAGCTAACTGAAAGGTGACAACATTTTTAAATTGCCAAGAACTATTTGACATGTACATTTATAGGCATTCATTTTACTGTTGATTCTCACCATGAGCATGTATTTTTGAGATACAGGCTTATAGTATGATGCCATCATAATTAATATTGTGAGGGCTGTCTGGAAAGCATCCAGCCATGTAACTGTTCTCGTTACATTGACAATGGTTGGATTTTTTTTAGAACAGTCCTTGTACGGTATATTTTAATATTCTAATTATTTTCTTTATTATTTGTTAACCCTTATACCTCTCATCTATCTATCCATCTCTCTCTCTCTCTCTCTCTCTCTCTCTCCATGCCCCAACTCATGCATATGCATATATATTATAAACAAATGAATATTTATATATGAAGCACATTCACAAAAATTAATTAAGGGTATCTTATAAAATGTTAAGAAGCCACCTAGCTGGGGGTTGGTGTGAATGGGAACAAGCCTGGATTATGCTTCCTAGTGCACCCAGATTAATCATCCTCTCACCATTTTTTGTATTCATGACTCTCATGTATTGACGATGAGCTCATCTTACCCAGCGATTAATGTTTGGCTCATCTAAAACATTCCTCCAGAGTGTTTCTGACTAAAGCAGGTGCAGCTTCCTTTTCAAAGGACTTGAAATTGCTTTATTTGTTTGTTTTACTCCATGCTTTGTCCTATTGAAAATAGTTCTATCCATTGGAGCCTAAATGTTTAAGGTCTAGCCTTAGCTGGCTAGGTAGAAAAGACACATTGCTCCTATGTTTTTAGGTAAAGGTGATTGAGCACTATGGGGGAGAGGGGCTTCAGCCTTGTGACCCTGGTCACAGTCTATCTTTGTTGATCATGGAGATGCAAGATCAGAGCCAGATGCTTCAGAGATGAGAAGAATGACCAAGATCTGTCTTGCTCCAGCAAAAACAAGAGGGGATCGTTCCTTGATTAAAATACAGAGTGAGATACGTGCATGGGAGTGAAGCCCAATTGTTCTATCAGATGCTGTCCAGGTCACTCCAAGATCTGATGTCTACAGTGTAATTATGGTAAATCGAGTAAACCTGGAAGCAAGAAGGGAGAGTAAGGTCAACCAGAAGCCTGGAGCCAAGAGGCTAGAGCTTCAGAAGAGAACACTAAGAGAGGCCCCTTGGGGGCAAGCTGGCACGCTAAGGCTTCCATTATATGATTTAAAGGAAATCGGTAAGGATTTCCCCTAGAATTTCTGAGACTTTTGTTTTCGTGCTTGCTCATGACTCTGAGCTCTTGGTTCCAATGAATCAATTCAGGTAAGGGGTTTTTCACCATTCTTTGATGCACTAAGTTTTCTCAAATACGGAAACCAAATCTTCTCTTGTTTTCATTTTCAGATCACACACATCCCCTTATAAGCTCTTTGTGTGCATAGCAGGTGCACGGAAACTTTGCACAAATAGAGGAATTTATATCATAGCAACAAGGGCCATTTTAATAGTGAATAATAGTTAGTCTTGTGCCCTTAAGTCCTTTCAGCTTTCCTAGGCCTGGGACTTCCCCATTGACTATGCCACCTCACGGAGCATCTCAGTCTCCTCCCTAACTTTTCACTCTTTGATTCCACTCAGAAATAATAAAATTTCCCCTTTTTTTGATTGATATCAGTTTGGCTCTTATTAACCTTTGAACTCCACTTTCAAATTTTACTCCTTTTAAATATCCAAACTTTGTGGTTTTAAGAACTGTTTGTGAGGATCTGATTAGAAATCTTACAACAAAGAGCCTTCTTCATTTTCAGGCAGTGACTTGGGTGGAGATAGCTTATCATTTCCCCAGTGTCAATAATACATTAAAATTCTGCATTTGTATTTGTGTTAAAATAAAATACATTTACTAACCCACAGTCATTTCTATGCAAGGGGGCTGGGTGTGGGAGTGTCAATGAATCACTCCTGCGTTCCTCCAAGTAGAAGAGCAACTCAAAGTGCATGATGGGTGGTAGCATTATCTTAAACATCATCTTGAAACGTCATCTGGCACAAGGTCTTATTCAAAGGGTGACATATCCTTGAAGCAAAACTGCAGTTATGTGATCACACTCAAACTGTTTGCAATGGAAAAATTTTATTCATTCCCAAATGCTGTATTTCACTGATGTTGAGATGCACTGATTTTGAACTGGGATGCATCTTATAACCATATAGTGGTTGTGAACTAATTGCTCAGCCTGTGCATGTTCAAACTTGATCATAGTTGTCCATGTTGTTGTCTTTTCCCAGAGTTATGTATACAGCTGATGCTGTAAAAGGTTGTGTTTAATTGCTTTTACAAATGTCTTCAAAAAGAGTACTCCAGGAGTTGGGAATGAAATTTTATTATGCACATAGAAAGGCACAGAAATAGAAAAGTTAGATATAATAAAATCTATATCTAAAATGAAAGTCAAAATATTTTTCAATAAAATATAAATATTAAGCGGTAAGAAAATACTGTCTTAGTTTAGTTTGGTGGTATTTTTCTCTCCTTACTGAAACATAAAATAATGATTTAGCTTAAAATTAATGAAATATAGCAGTAATCCTACATGTATCTTTTCACTTACCTTTTAAAGTAAAGGAAATAGAAAACAAAACTATAAACCTTTTTTTTTTTTAATGGAAATTGGCTTGATGTCCTAAGAAACTTTGGTGGGAAGAATAACCTCAACATCCCATTATTGTTTCTTTCAGATTAGAGTACTAGATTTTTAAAATACAGTAGACTCCCAATTAACCGGTACTCATGGGGATTGGTAGGTGCCAAATAAATATAAGTAGATTCTCTATCAACTGGAACTCAAGCAACTGGCAAAATCTCAAGCCACTGGCAAATTTTTTGGCCAGTTGCTTGAGAGAGCTGGTTGCTTGAGTTCCAGTTAACAGAGAGTCTACTGTACTCTCTTTTACTGTATATCACTTTAGCTCTCCCCTCCTCCACAACTTTTATCATGGAGTGTCAGTCTTGTGGATGTAAGAGGTATAATAAGAAAAACATGCATAAAGAGAAATTACAGCTGATAACTGACATGCCATTCACTCCCCACTAAAGGATAGTGGTTATTTGCTAAAGCCCTGAGGATCAAGTTTCTAGCATAAACTTTTATATCAACTTTAATAAATATGGCATACAAATCATAAGCAGACCTCAAACAAATTATTATGATGCCTTTGAGAACTGCAAACATTGATTGACCCCAAGTGTAAATTCATCAAAAGTCAAGGAAAGGCTTGGTGCTAGTGATATGTTATATGTAACATGCTCACCTCCAGAACACCACCTACTTCCTCCTGGATTAAGATTGTTCCATTTTTAAGTGGGTGCGGATAAGTAAGAGCATCAGATTTAGTGGAGTGATTAGTGGTTTAATGCAAAGCTGGGTGTCAGTTAGGTTGGAGAATTAAAATGTTACTACCTTGTCTAGGATCCCCAGAGTAAGAAATTCTAGATCAAGGTCAAGGCTGGACAGCTTCATGGATTTATATCTATTAAATGTATCCTACTTGGAGTTTGTACTGCAAAGCAGCAGGGCAAACACACCAGCTCTTACACACCATACAGAGACTATGCCTAATACTCTCATTTCACTTTAATGTTCTTTTCTACTCCTAAGAGTAGAAAAAAGCACCAATTTTGCAATTGTGTCTAATTTTTCATCCCCTGCATTTCTACAGCCTTTCCCTTCCATGAGTCTTTTGTGAACTGGGTGGACTCATTTACTTTCTTTGTTCAAATTTGTTTCAGTTTTCTCCCTGAACAAGTTTATCCATAAGCCAGATCTCTTTCTAGCGAGTCCAAGAAAGGAATTCTGTGTACAACAGATAAACCCTGGCCTCTGAATTTCTTAGGCTTTTATTGATAGTACTCACTTGGCAAGATTACATGTTGGTATCTTTGTGCAGCAAATATGTCTTTTCTCCTTGGCTAAAAGCAGGAGCAAATTAAAACAGCAAGAACCCTGTTAACAAGTATATCAGAGTAATTTATTCATATGCTAATTTATTTTCTCCCCCACCTACCCACCCCTGCTATATTTCTCTCTTCCCAAACACTTGCCCAGAGAAAGCTTTGTTGCTGAGAACCAACTTGCTTACATTTGTTGCCTCTCCCTGTCTTTTATAAACACCTGAGCTCATAGAAGAATTATACTGAACGTCGCTACAAGGGAAGGGAAGAGAAAGAGGGAGTGCCCAACGATAGGAAGTAATTAGGAAAAGACAGAGAGGCATGCAGGTATTTCAACAACTAAGAAACTTTGACCCTGATAAATCTCAGGGGGAATAAATAGCAGATCCTCAGAAAGAAACGTGGATCTCAAGCACGGAGGAACAATTTTGGCAAACATTCCTGTGCCCTACAATTAGGCCATCAACAAATTGCCCTTGCACTTCAGGGAAATCCACAGTCTTGGACAATTGAGGATATCTATGATGGAAATTTACTGACAACTAAACACTCTTCCTCTCCTTCTGAGTATCACTTGGGCCTCCAGATTCTCATGAGACCATTAATGAAGGGAAAGGAGCACCAATAATGACAAAATCCTAACTTCTCACCACCAGCTTGGCCAAACTAATAAGCAAAACAAAACAAAGAAATATAATATTTCTTAGTAATATTTGAGTTGTATAATAATATTCTTCTTTCTATCTATAAATTTTTGTAATCAGATAAATTCCTAATGCTAGGCTTTCAATCATAGGAATATTACCTCTTAATACATATCGGGAAGATATTAATTTTTAAAGGGCTCAGGACTAATTTCCTAATCTCCTACCCAAATAAAACTTTCATTACACATTCAACAATTAGCCTGATCACTATTCCTTAAAGAAAAATTTGTCTCAGTCATTTAGATGGTCAAATTGTGTGTGCCGGAAAGTAGCATCCAGCAAAAATTATAACACCAAAATATGGTGTTACTATGATAAACTGGACAAGAGGAGCCAAGACTTTGAGATTAGCTGGATGTGAAAGAACCAGCATAGAAGAGAAAGGGAGAAGAGATGGAAATCAAGAATCTTTCAGAGTACAGGCTGTGTAAGCAGAAAATGGGCAACACTTGAGTCCAGTCTAGTTAGGGTAGAAAACAATCTGTCACTACAAGTTCACAATGAGTAACTGCTGCTATTAAAGCAGGTATAATACTCCGAACAGTATATCAGGAGTCAGCCTGTCCGTGCCTTCACGTATTTATTCACCCAGAGAGAGACAAGGTAGAGGGTGTTCAAGAAACGTCTGGCATCACACTGCCAAGGTGTGCACCCTGGTTCAGGTATATGTTCCCCATGTGACCTGTAGTTGTTTCTTAACCGCCCCATGCCTTAATTTCCTCATTTATGAAATGGAACTAAAAATGACACTTTTGCTATTGGGTTGTTATAAGATTTAAGAGAGTTCATATTTGTGAAGCACACAGAACATCTTCCCACTGAAGTAACACCACGTAAGTATGTGTTAAATGCATTCGCTCAACATTTATTTATTACTACTAAGTTTAAACCACTTCTTTGGACAACATAAGGATGCCAACATGTCAAAGACATGACCCTTGTCCTGGAGTTTAAGGCATCACAGAGGAAACACTGGAACTCTATCTAAATCTGAAATAACTGCTTTAAAGAGCGTTGAAAGTAGCTCAGCAGAGACAAAAAATGATTGATGAGTAAGGGCCGTACCGTAGGTCCTCTGAGGTGACAACGCAAAAGGATTTCCGGTTTAGTCTGGAATGTAGGAAAATAGAAGTTTTTCTTCACAAATGCTATTCTCCTTTGAAATAGACATTGGAAATACATATATGGTATATTTGTATTCCTGTTGTAGTAATTTGATTATAAGCAAATTAAGAGGGTTAAATTTTATTATTTAAATATCACCTATAAAATGTTACATGTCTGACATAGCTTCTAAAACCCATGTAATTTTTGTCCCTTTTGAATTTTTAAACTTTTAATGACAGTCTGTGAATGTGAAAGTATTTCTGAATAAAAATAAACCTACTTTCCTAGGAGTGACCTCCAGATCCCCATGCCTCCCAGGCTCATGGGAATGTCATAACTCATCCCAGGTGCAGATGGGCAGGACGTGCCCAGCACAGTTCCTAGTAAACAGCACACACGTTCTCTTCCCTCTCCTCATCTTCTCCAGTTCATCTTGAACCAAGAGCCAGACACGATTTCCTGAAACACCTCACTGCACCAGGCCCAAGCATCGTGTGGTTCCCTGGCCAGGGCTCCCGTTGTCTCCTGTACTCCTCCTACTCACTCCTAAGACCTCCAGATCCTGTCTCACCCCTGTCAAGGGGACAGTCCCCAGATCTCCAGCCTTCCCTGGGCTCCCTCTTCTCTGAGTTTCACTGATTCCTGTCAGTGTCTTTTCTGCTGGCACTTAAATTTGCCTTGCTATGAATAACTTTAGAACTTTCATGGTTATAAACCAGAAACCACAAGGTTACTGTGATCCTTTTTCATCTCACAAAATTTCTAGCAGGACTCATCATATGCTTATTCGGTGAGTAAGTCAACCATTCAGTAAACACAGTCTCTTCAACACACATCCATGCTTTTCCCTTTTTCTGGGATTTTGATGTTTGTCAAAACAAGATTGCAGTAAAATTAAAGAATTTAATTTTATTTACCAGAGAAGGAGTCTATTAAAATTAAAAAAAAAATTAATTTATGGTTTCAGATTTTGGAGGTGGGGGGGTGTAAAAAGACTTTTGTTTTGCAGCATTTTCAAAAATGACAATGATAATTGTTGACTATTGATCACTTGCTATGTATCAGTTTATTTAATTCTCACAAGATTTCTATAAAGAATTACTATTACTCTTACTTTGCAGATGAAAAAATTGAGAATCAGAGAGGGTTAGCAAGTTGCTTTGTGTCACACAGCTAGCATGTTTAGGGAATAGAATTTGGACATATACAGATCTGGCTCTGTCTTAGTCTGACCAGGTTACCATAACAGAATAATACTGGCCGGGTACTTTAAACAACAGAAATACATTCTCTCACAGTTCTGGAGGCTGGAAGGCTAAGATTAGGGTGTTGGGTTTTGGTAAGTGTTCTCTTCCTAGCTTATAGCAGCCCCCTTCTCTCGTGCCCTCCTATGGCAGAAAGATTTCTCTCTTCTTCTTACAGCTACCAATCTTATTTGATTGGACCCCACCCTTAGACCTCATTGAACATTAATTACTTCCTAAAAGCCCTTTCCCCAAGTATAGTTACCTTAGGAGTCATGGCTTCAATCTATGCACTCGGGAGAGACATAAACATTAGTCCATAACTGGCTCCAAAAAGATGTGGAGATAGTAAGATCCAAGAAATCTGCTCCCAGCAACAGATGGTCCAACTGCCAATTTATCACAACTTTCAGTGCCCAGATTTAGGGCCTAGCAATTCAGAATGCTAGGTCAGGTCCACTAGCACCCACCTCCAAATCCTACCTTCTCAGTCCTTAACAATGCCCTTCCCATGCTGTTCTGGATGTCTTGGAGATTTCAGAATGTGAATTTAGGGGGACTCTCATTTGACACTGAAGGGCACAGATGAAGGAGGCTGGACAGAGGCTGGGATGCCCATGTCCTTCGGGTGGTGACAAAACCTTACCTCCCTAGTGCTGGCTGGTCCCCGCCTTGCTAGTACAAAGGCAGTGTGGAGACAAACCATCAGGACTTACCTAGTTCTGGGTGGCCCCAGTAATAAAATCTCAGTGTGTCAAAGAAGGCACAAGCAGAGTAATTTGCTGCAAGGCAGTCAAAAGTTCAACTTTCTGGCTGTTGGATTAAGCAGTTGGCTTCTTCAGGAGAAAAAACCCACAGTGTTCAGGTTCCTCGTGAAAATAGTAGCAGCACTCTATTTTTGCCTTCAAAAATTGAGTCCAACACCAAGTCGGACGCAGACATTCCTGCATTTTTACCCTCCCCTGTGGCCAACTATTAGTGATTATTGGTATTTCAGAAAAGGGAGGAAAGGGAGGCATTCCTGCAATTTTCATTTTCATTAAAAATACATCTTAGAAATATTTTTGTTGTTTTAAAATTTCCCTTCTTTATTATTTTGTTTTGTTTCTAAAACTTCTCTGTTGTAATTTGTTTGGCTGTTGTTAGATTTTGGTTTCCTTATTTGTTTATCTTTATGCCAGTGGAAACCATTTATAGTGTTTTGTTTTTCTCTTGTGTTCTGGTCTAAATTCTCCTCTCTCCTTCTCTTTAAAACTTCTTCCCAGGAAAGCCTGGCTCAGCGGGTTAAGTGCTTGCTTTGAAGCCCCAAGGTCTAAGGATCGAATCCTGGCTCCGGCCCAGGCGGACCCACATGCTGAACTGGGGTGTGCTTCCTGAAGGCGGTGAGGCCCCCAGTTCAGTTAAAAAAAAAACAAAAAACTTCTTCCCTCCTTGATACTCTGTATGAGTGGTATGGGCCAACCATAAAGGTTTTATCCTAGCTACTTCCTGCTGTTGCTTTAAAAGGAAAAGGTGTATTTTAGAGAGGCAAGAGGCAAGTCTCTCTTTTCCTCTGTGAAAAGCAGCCGGGAGGTTATTTTATCTAAATTGGAGGCAGCTGCAATTTTTCTCCAGCAGTGATTTAGTTTGGGTTCACCTCAGCTTACACTGTCTCATATCCAGAAAGAAAGCGGAGGCGATGTTTCCCAAGTATATATTACTTAATTTTTCACAGTAAAAAGAAAATGTATAAAAATGACATTAAAATACTACGCAATAGTCAAGAAAATGCATCTGAAGTTAAAAGTGCCAAAATTTGTACTCTACTCCAAATTTTTGTAATTGGTAAGATTTGAGACTTACAAATGACCCAAGAATAATAAATTCACAAGTATTATATGAAAAGGGATGTATCATGCATTTTCTATTGTTACATTGCTGACTGAGCAGGACTCTGAAAGGCAGCCTCCTTAGACTTAAACCCTCCCCATGGATGTCAAACACTCTTACACGGAACCATTACCTCGACCGGACAGCTCTTTACCAGCGTTAAATCCTCATAGAATCACCTCAGTCCATTTTTTTCTACAAGTATTACTGTTTAGACTTTTGTTTTACAATATGTTTTTACCAGTGGGGCACTTTAAAATGTTTATACCTGATAGAAAAGCATTTTGTAAAATATATACCATGCACAAGATGGCAGTGGGTGACCGGAGAGTCTGTCGACAGCGTGCACAAGGCTTGGTTGCTCTATTGGATGTGAAAGGTGAAGAAGGGGCCAGAGGTAACTAACTTGTTTCCAGCCTGGGGACCTGGGAAAGGTGGCACCACTAAAAGAACAGAAATGACAAATGAACTGGTCTGGGGAAGAAAGCAATGAATTCAAGTTTTGAACTTATAAAAGTTCTGCATTTTTGGAAAGATTCAAGAAATCTTTTGTGCTATTAAGTTATTGATGTACTGCTTTTCAAAATGCAATTCCTTACATTCCCTTTCAATCTTTCTGTCTTGACTTTTTCCACCTTTTTTCCTTAAGTTTTCATGACCTTGATTTTATGATTTATAAAGTTCCAAAGACAAGTGGACCTATTTTAATTCTTTTCTGAATACACCCCTCTCCCCATATTTAAATTGTTAGCAACAGAAGCCATTGTGGGTTTTTTGTTTGTTTGTTTTAAATATATTCTCTTTTTTTATTGTATTTATTTATTTTTTTATTGTTTTTGACAGAGAGAGAGGAAGAGAGAGAGATACAGAGACAGAGAGGGAACTGAATTGGGGGAATTCCCCAGTTCAGCATATGGGTCCGCATGGGCCGGGGCTGGGATTCGATCCTCGGTCCCCGGTGCTGCAAAGTGAGTGCTTAACCCACTGAGCCATCCCGGCTTCCCCTCCATTGTGGTTTTTAAAGACACAAAAGCATTCCTCAGGAAAAAAAAATTAAATCTTCATTGTTAAATAAATATGGAGAGTGTTTTCTCCAGCCACTATTCTACAAATTGTCCCTATTATAAATAGACTTAGAGCTGTTTTTTTAAGTATTGTAAACACTGTGTTTGTCAACAATTTTTAAATGATCAATATCACCTTTTTTTATGTGTTGCTAAGTTCTATATTGCTAACTTAGACACTCAGCATGGTCAAAAAATCCAAACCTTTCTAGAAATTACATACAATTATTTATATGCAGGTGAAAGGTTAAGAATAAAAAGCAACAAAATGTATTGATTTGGGATTTGGCATTAGAAGGAAGTGGACAATTGAAAAGCAAATTTGTTATGAAGGAATAGTGATGAATTAAATGTGGTACAGTATTCCTGTTTATTCTGTTGGTAGAAAATTAGCCTGTTTAGTTTTACAACCTATAATTTAAAAACAATGACCTCAGTTATGTCTAAAGAGAGAAGGAGTACTTTCCTTATATGGTCCCTCTATTTTTGCATTTCAGGTCAATTCTATCTTTGTGTATGTGTGTCATTTTATTTATGATCTTTCCCATTTGTTTCTGTGGATTTCTTTCAGTTGTCCCTCTGCCATTCATATATTTTATTCCAGTTCACCAGCTGTATGTAACAACACTCTGCCTTCATGTAACAATGCTCTTCCTTCATGCCATCTGATCCCACTGATTCATCTAGTGCATAAAATCCTCCACAGTGTCCCATCTCACTGTGTAAGTCAGCCTCTCTAACTCTGGATTACTCTCTAATTTGATATGGTCAGTTCTGAAGATACTAGGTAATATTAGACCCATCTCTGCCTCCATGGAATTGCATTTAATGTCTCTCCTGTTTTCTACCGTGCCACAAATCAAGTATAACATGATGAATAAATCATTTTTCCAACTGTAATAAGAGCATTGCATTTTAATTATCAAGTCAGAGGAATCTTTCCTAAGAGCAGATGTTGAACCCAAGTCATTTGGGGAGAACACAAGGCAAACTCACTGATATAGGATGACCGATAAACAAACTGTGAGAAAAGATCCTCTTACAGGATTTTAAGCAGAGATCTAATAAAGATAATGATACTATTATTTGTGTTTTTAATTATTTATTCAGAGTATTTATATAATTTTCAGACGGAAGAAAATGAGAATGATCTGAATTATTTCTAATATAAGTTCTTAGATGTATGCAGTTATACATGGGCTCATTTGCAACTCTGAATTAGCCACAAAACTGAGTAAGAAACTGTGATTATGGATTAAAAGAAAACCTTGTTGACTAATGTTGTAGAGAAGATAAAACTTTACAAATATTTAAGGCTACGTACACCCAAAGTCATTTTTAATATTGTATTCTGATTAATAAAACAAAATGCTAATGGTAAACATTAATCCAATTTATTCACAACCTGGAGATCAGGAAAATTATTTGTTTAGACATCTAGATTTTTCTTTTCTTCTTCTTTTTTTTTTTGAACTGAACTGGGGGCCTCACTGCATATGGGAAGCACACCCCAGTTCAGCATGTGGGTCCACCTGGGCCGGAGCCGGGATTCAATCCTCAGTCCTCAGGGCTTCAAAGTGAACGCTTAACCCACTGAGCCATCCTGGCTTTCCCTAGATTTTTCTTATGTATAAATTAGCAACTAACTTTACTCTGATGCTACTGTGGCAATTTAATAGTTGTCTCATATATAGTTGATAAACATTTGAATGATCTTCGAATCACAATTTTAACATGTGTTTATTATACTTGAAATATGTCCAAATGAAACTCAAAAAGCAATCCCATTTTTTCTTAACTATTTGTACAATGGCTTTAGAAGAAGTTTTGAATGTTTTAGGAAAATTGAAACATTCACACATACAGGATTGATTCAGGATACTTTTATATAGGAAACATATGTACATGATGTATACAACTTGTATTTATTAAATAGGCATTAGAAAAGAAACTTTCTGATTAACATCCCTAGAGATGAAAATGAGCAAAATGTTTCTCCTATGAACACATTCTTTAGCATTTCCCTCAGTCTTCCTCCCTTTTCTCTACCCCCATACCAAGTAATTCTAAATGTATGTGTACATACACACACATACCCTTCATTTCTGTGCTGAAAAGGTGATAAAACAACAGGTTTATATTGAAACAGTACAAAAAAGGAGTAGAGTAAAAAGTAAAATAAATGGTTAAAGTGGTCTGATAAAAACAGCATTGAAGAAGGCAAAAATGCAGATAAAACAAGATACAACAGGATGTGGTGAGGAGCAGTAGAGGTTATAGAAAAAAAAGTTTATAAAATTAAAGAGAAAGTAAAAATGAGACAGAAGAAAATGTTGAAGAAGTAGAAAGATAAGTATACAAATTGATTATATAATAGAAGTTAATGAGAGGAAGAAGGGAAGAAGAGAGAGGGAAGAGGAGAGAGAAAGAGAGAGAGAGAGAGAGAGAGAGAACCAGAGGGAATAAAGGAGGGAAATAAAAATAATTAAAAGGTTGACAATACCACGGAGATAGAGAAAAATGTTGAAGAAAAAAGATATCTTAAATAAAAGGGGTCTTAGAAATATACAACGCAGAAATATAAGTTTATTTTAAAACTTAAACATACCATGTCTTGTGCGAGGAGTAAAAAAGACTTTCTGAGGTTGTTTTAAAAAATAAAAAATAGAAATTAGCAAAGCATTGTAGTTCTGACAGAAGTTCTGTGACTTTGTTTTCTCATTTCACAAAGTGAAAGAGGGCATTGGTCTATTAAGGTTCTTCAACACTGAAATTCAAAGAAATAAAATGGAACAAAACAATGAGGTAAAATAAAAACTTAAAAGGTAAAGTTAATGTTTGGCATTCAGTGAGTTTATTTTTTCTTATTGAAGTTTAGAGAATGTTTGAACAGCATTTCAAGAGGATGCTCACAGGGGAAGCCGGGATGGCTCAGTGGGTTAAGTGCTCACTTTGCAGCGCCAGGCACCCAGGATCGAATCCTGGCCCCGGCCTGTGCGGACCCATATGCTGAACGGGGCGTTCCCCAGTTCAGTTCTCTTTCTGTCTCTGTATCTCTCTCTCCTCTCTCTGTCTCAGTCTCTCTCTCTCTCTCTCTCTCTCTCTCTCTCTCTCTCTCTGTCAAAAACAAACAAACAAAAAAAAGAATGATTATTTGGGAAAGCTGGAATGGCTCAGCAGGTTAAGCGCTCACTTTGAAGCCCCGAGGACCAAGGATCGAATCCCGGCCCTGGTCCACGGCCCATGCGGACCCACATGCTGAACTGGGGAGTGCCCCCAGTTCAGTTCTTGCCGGGACCTGTGCAGGAGGCTCCCGACCCAGTTCCTGCCCTATGCAACCCTGTGCCCGCCTGTGGAGTGAAACTATATGGAAAACTAATGCTGTCAACTATGGAGACTGCTCTGGGCCCTCCCCCTTCTCTCTGTCTCTGTCTCTGTCTCTCTGTCAAAAATCAATAAAATAAATCTTAAAAAAAAAAAAGAAGATGCTCACAGATGCCATTTGTACACTACACAACCAGTGTGGTGGTGTATCTGGACACACTGATAGACTCGCATGTAAGATTTATTTTTCTGGCACTTTCTTTCATTCTACTGTGTTCATGCCAATTGCTAGAGTCACTTTTCCATTGGCTATAGGAAATCATCAAGATAAACTGGGTCACTTCTAAGTTCAGAGCTGGGGTTGGTACTACCTATGGGAGTGCATGGTTTCTTAACAAGATAAAGCAATCTCACATTGGAGGTAGGTACAGAATTGACAGGAACAACAACAACAACAAAAAAAAAACAGGGTAAGAGGCAGGCTGAAGGAGTCATGGCTGCTCCTGAGTGCATATCTGTAAGTCTCCCAAGAACGTGACTAGGTCTCAAAATAATGGACCTCTTTTCCAATTTAAAAAAGTGAGCTTTGTCTTTTTGGTTTATCACTGTCCATGTCTTTATAATCATTTGCCCTTGAAATATGGCTTGAGCTGGACTTGGCAGGAAGAGTCAGCAGCATTACCTAAACCACTCATAATATCCCCGATTAGTAAAAACAAAGACAAAGCTCACTTGGATATCCTTAGAAGTGGCAGCTCCATGTCCTATGGTCATGGGGGAAAGCATTTCAGTTTCAAGCTCTAAGAGGGATAATCTTGGAGAACAGAAACTTTTAAGAAACACACATGAGGGATCTCTAATAACCTTTACAGGGTTCCTTGGGAGCTGGAAAGGGATCCTTTATATCATCTTACTGGGATAAAATTTCCTCTTGTTTCCTTCCCATTTTCTTTTAAGACACACATTTTATTGTGGTCCATGAAAGGAAACCCAGACTCCTTTGTGTTTTAAGTCTCCCTTCAGCATCCTGGTGCTGTGAGAGAAAGCGAGGTCAGCTTCAAACCCAGGACAGGGTCTCCCTGGCTGCTTTTCAACTTGGCAGTGTCTTCAAGCCTTTAGGAGTGTAGTGTGGGCTTTCTTAGTCTTTGCCCCAAGTTTCTGACACACCAGCAGAGTCACAAAAACATCGTTGGTTTTAGATCATAGCCTGACTTTGGACCAGGGAAATGGAGGCTTCGAACAGCAGGCGCTCGGCGCTGCTCAGCGTTGGGGTGAAAGATGGGGAAAACACACCTCTTTGCCTGTGGAAGCTGCAGAAGGGCTGCCAGCACCCAGCTAGATCAAAGTGGACTTGTCAGAGTTCTTACTCACTTGCTTTCATCCAGTGTGGACGGAAGCTTTTATAGGAAATACGAATCTAAGCCCAAAGACATAACTCAAACGGAGAAAATGTGTGTTGTGCGGACACGTATCAGGCCTCTTGGGGGCTTTCTAAGACCTGAGCACGTGTGATGTTTTAGATCAATGATGTGCCTGCACTCATCAACACCCGAGTGTGAATCGAGCCATTCAATCATTTTGACCAAGATTTGACCTATATAATAAAATGCATCCAAGTTAGCATTTCAAAATAGTATGTGGTTATCTCAGTGGAATAAAGACAATATTGTTTACTGACTGAGGTCTTTGCCAATTGTCTGGGAAAATCAAAGCCCAGTGGTTTATCCTTTCAGTTAAAGCCTGGACCCAAAGGAAAAGACACTTCCGAGTGCATGTTGGGAGTGGAATGGGGAAAGGGGTGGGGGAGGCAAAAGAGAATTAGGGTGGTTTTTGAAGAAACTCAGTTTTTAGTTTGTTAAAAAGCAACTTGTTATAAAGAATTCCAAAAAATTGTTAAATCATTTTTTTTTCATTGTATTTCAATTTATATAGTAAACAGCTACCTGATTTGGCCCTGTCTTCTGTGAGTACTGCACCCTTGGAGCACATGGTTGCTAACCTTGGGGAGCTTACCATCCAATCCTGTGTGAAAAATAGCCAACAAAGGGGCCAGATGTTTACAGCGGCAACTTCAGGGTAATTTGCTCGTCTGTACAAGAGTGAGAATCATATTAGTGCCAGCTTCATGAGGTGGTGGCGTGAGGAATAAAATAAAATCATGCATGATGTAAAGAACTTAGCACCATGCCAGGCACCTTATAAATAATTTAAAAATATATTACATGTGGCACTGTTAGTATTATAATTATTATTCTCTATGATGGGCCCTTTCTTGGTTACATCAACATGAGACTGAAACAGTCATAGCAACAGAAATGAGGGAAATATTTCTCTAAGCTGAAGAATGATGGAATCCTCCTAGACCCAGGAAGCCCCTCTTTTCCCATCTGGGCTTCCCAGTCTTCCTCAAAAGCTGGTCCTCCACCCCACCCTCCTCTGTGGCCCCCAGCATTTCTAACTACTCTCTCCACGTAAACTTCAGTGTCCCCCTCTCTGAGGTGAGTCAGTCTGCTTAGAGGCAGAGCATATAGCCGTCAGGTGTCCTCCACCCTGGAAAGCTCTGTTTCCTACAAAGTTACATGTGAAGTGTGTTTGCAGATGGAAAAGACCAGCAGCATTCACTTTTAGCTACATTTCATTGTTTCAGTACTAAATAGCCAGCTCGTTTCTTGTCTAATCTATACAGATTCCCTGGTGAAAATGTACTCCTAAAAGAGCTTTGGATTGAATCTGACTATTCCCAGCATAAGAGTCCTTAAAGCACGGGAGCCAAGGGGCTTCATGAAGAAACAAAGACAGAAGGTATTAGGGCACCGTGAGGCCACACCTGGAGAATTGAACTCAGGGGTCTTCAGTGGGACGCCAAGCCTTCACGTGTGTGTTTTCCAAGTGTCCCGGGGGACTTGGGGATCCATTGGAAGAGAACCATCAAGTCAGGGGAGGAGACAGAGCATTTGGTCCAGGACTTTGAAGACAAGAGCTGGGAATTTTAATTTGCTATGGTGGGCAATGGGGAAATACTTAATCATAACCAGAAGGCTCATGAAATGCACTCACTGTCATACTTTCTGCTTGTTACTCATATGGTGGGCAGAAGGAGGCTGTTTTAAAGTATTTTACAGAAACACAAAAGCAAACAATAAGGTACAATCATTTGCATGTTAATTTTGCAAACTTTGAAAAGTTATAATACTCAAGTCTGGCAAGCTAATTTCCTATGTTGCAGTTGCAATATAAACTAGTACAACACTTTTGGATAGCAGTTTATTAATACACAGAGCATTAAAATTTCATGTTCTTTGACCCAGTAATCCCATTTCCAGCAATCTAATCCAAAATGTAAAACAAGCCATATAGTTGAAGATTCATCACAGCACTGTTTATAATACTGAAAGGTTATGCAATCTTTAATATGTTAAATATGCTGACATAGAAAACCACTTAATATATAACACTAAGTGAAAAAAGCAGCATCTAAACTTGTATGTTTGCAAGCATTTAAAAGCATCTTTAGAAAACAAAAAGGCCAGAAAAAAATATAAAAATTTTAACAATTTTATTTAGGGATGAGGGTTTGATTTTCTGTACTTTCTCTTTTCTATAAACTAGGTTATATAATAAGATTACTTTATTTCCTGATTAAAACTAAAAATTTTAAGTTATTTTGTTTTAGAATTAGTTTATAACCCATTTACTAACTGTAAATTTAATTTGCATTTAAAAAATTTTATGAACCAGTGCCACACTTTTTGTGGTTTCCTGGATATAGAAATAAAATGAGAAAAAATGTGAGAATTTTGGTAGCTTTGTTACAGAGGCAAATTAGTGGACAGAAATCAGCTCTATTTTAGTTCTAGCTGAATCTAAACATTCTCATAAAATTACTCAGTATCAATAGCTGAAATGACTACATTAATGAAGTACTTGGGAGGGGGGGAGGAGCCATTTAGCTCTGTTTATAACATAAACTTCCATGGATCTGGAGTTTATTACATTCTTGGTGCTTTGGTGTTTTCCTTTTCTTCTTCCTAATTTTTTTTTTTTTTACTAATATTTTATTAGGAAAATTTAAAAACATACAGAAAGGTTGAAGACTGTTGCAATGAATCTAAACTTAGGTCCACACTTAGCTTAAACTTCTCACTGCTCCTCCAACTGATCAGTTTTATTAGAAGAAAAAAATGTATGCATATACATACACACGCACACACACATATTTATCTAAAATATTTTTTTAGCCACAATTGTAGAAATCGAATGCTATTATAGGAATTTGCTGCTTAACTACTAGGACTAAAAATGTTCAGATATTTGTCAAATGGAAAAAGAAGATGCAGAAGACTTGTCTGTGTCACCATCTTGGAAGCAAATTTTCCCTTGGGAGTTTCTCCAACAGGCAGCATTTTTCCTTCTTTCCTTCAAGGTGTGCACCTCCCTTTATTGCATTCAGTACTATCTTTAGAACGGTATTTGCATTATGGAATTCTTGTTTAATACTTTATTAGCTCTTTTATCTTCAATATGTGATTTCTGTGTAACTAAATACTATATTTAAAATGTATTTTCTTTCCATGGAGGACACATTTCTTAAATTACAACATAAAAAAGGAGAAATATAATTCAGTTTGCAAAATTATTGGATTTCTGTCATCGTTTTCAAGAATACATATTGATGTTTAAGAATTTTTAAGGTGAGATTTGCCAGAAAACCTGAATAACTGGTGGAGCAGGCTTTACTAGTGGAAGGAGTGAGGATGTCAGCATCCTGCAGATCTGAGTTTAAAGCCACCTTTTGCCACTTCTAACCTATGCAAACCTGGAAAATTTATTTCTCTGGACCTTCCTTAAATTGAATTAATAAAACCTACATTGCAATCTTTTTGTGCAAAATAAATTCTTAGCACAATGTCTTGCATGTTCTAAATAAAAGCCATCTTTTCTTATTATAATTTTACTGTTATATAACTACTTGCCTTCTCTAAGACACTCATTTATATAATAGAAGCAGTCAATCTAATTAATGACAGTATTGTGAGCATGAAAAGAGGCACTATATGTAAATGATTTTTACGGATTTGTAGAGACCCACATCGTTAATTTAAGTTTACTGTTTCTATTATTATAATGGAATGATTGCCAGTTTATCGACTGCAAGTGAGTCGATCAAGGTCCTTCATACCATCATTGTGAAATCCAAGATTATTTTGCATTTATAATCTTATGTGACCTCTCTGCTGTTGAGCCTTCTTGGCTCCTTGAAACATGCACTTCCTTTTGCTTCTAGAGCCATGGACTCCCCCCTGCCACCACTTGATCCCCTGGATGCTGCTTCTCAGCGCATCTTTGACTTCTGTCCCACTGGAACACCTCCAAACATTGGAGTTCCTTAGGATCGTCTTCTCTTGTAATTCAACCTGTTCTGCTTAGGTGAACTCACTCATACCTTTGGCCTCCACTCCCTCTCTGATGCTTAATGACTCCTGCACCTTATTTTCAGCTCAGAGCCCTGATGAACTTCAAAGTCAAATATTCAACCACCTACTTCCTCCCTCTATCTGAACATCCCACTGACACCTCAAGCCCAGTGTGTTCAACGCACACCACCATCTTTCTTTATAGTCCCTTTCCATCTGGGCTCTGAGAAAAGCAGTACCATCCACAAACTTACCCAGCCTGGAAACCTCAGAACTGTTCTCGAATTCTACCTTGCCCTCACTTCCCACATCTACTTAGTCATTAAGACTTGTCAATTCTTCTTCTGGAATTGTTCTCAAAGGTCATACTTTATCTAAATTTGTGTTTATAAACACAACTAAGATTTGGAAATGTAGAGCTTTGTGCCATTAAGAGAAGCTTGTTTTTCCTCTAAATGAAAATGTTGGCAATATCAAAAGCAATGATGCAAGCATTTATTAAGAAAAGCTTCTGTGGGTACCAGAAGAGATATTAGTCAAAGGATAGCAAGTCTCAGTTCTACAAAATGAGGTCCTTGCACAGTGTGAAGCCCCTAGTTAATAATACTGAGTAGGAGAGGCAGGGAGAGTAGGGAGAGGGCATCAAATATATGGTGATGAAAAGAGAACCAAGTCTGGGTGGTGAGCACATAATGCAATACATAGACAATGTAACATAGAATTGTACACCTGGAACCTATCAAATTTTTACCAATCAGTATCACCCCAGTAAGGGAGGGTAGACCTTATGTTAAGTATTCTTATCACAAATAATAATAATGACAGAAGTAAACTTTTGGAGATGATGGATATATTTATAGCATAGACTAATGTCATGGTTTCATAAGTGTATACTTAGCTCCAAACTCATCAAGTTGAATATGTTAAATATGTACAGACTTTTTGTATGTAAATAATACCTCAATAAAGTAGTGCAAAAAAAAAAGGGAAGAAAAAGATCCTGCTGGTTTGGCAGATACTAAATAGTTTTCAAAATACAATGATCAAATGTTGTCATTTGTATCTCTAGGGATAAAAAGAGCTATATTGTGTAGCAGGCTATAATGTGAGAATTGAATGTGGTAGTGCCATATAAATATAATGGCAGAGGTCTGATCTGGAAAACATAGGTGTGAATCAAAGGGGCTCCACAATCCAAATGGGAAACACAGCAAATGCTTTTTACTGTCACTTCAGACTAGCACTGGATTAACACAGGTTTCTTTTATTCCACTTGGCCACCTCCTACTAAATGAGAATAACATACACTTTACATCAGAGAGGAAGTGCCAAAATATTGAGAACTTCTTTTATTACATCAACCCTCAGCTCATGGTCTCCATTATTCAGCCTTTTATTGTTCCTTGCAAAGAGATTTTATCCAGAGTACACTACCTATAAACCAGAGGGCAGGCAGCCTTCAGCTTGGAAAAGTTACACTCAAAGTGTCCTAATTGACTTGAATCCTTGAGACTGTCCACATGAATAGCTAATTAACTTAAAATAGAAATAAAAAAGGAAGGAAAGAAAACTAACTTTGGCTTAAAAAGAAAAATACAAAAACCCTGAGTCTACACTTTATGTTCAGTTAAAAATCAAGAACGCACTTTTAACCTTTCACCTTCTGACTCTGTTGTGTAAGGGCCGGGTCAGCCTCCAAACAGGAACTCTTCCAAGTGACTGGTATTTTTTATTGGTTTTCAGTATACGATGCTGAAGCACTTTATTGTCCAAGAGTAATTATATTTATTTAAGACTGTTACTAGAGGAGGGAAAATAAATATCCAGTGGACCTTTATAAAGTTTTATTATAACTTTCTGTAAAATATTAAAAAGCATGCTTATCTCCACTTTACATACAGTTTTTAGCTTGCAAGGCAAATAAGAAATATTTGTTCTTTCTATTTATGTGCACTAAAATTCCTTATGGTGCTAAAACAACAATAACAACAACCCAATAGTTTTGCTTTCCATGACACTATTTTCAAAGACTTTTTTTTTTCTTTAATTTTCTCTTTTTTAAATCACTGTTGCTCTTTCTTGCTCTCCTCTGAATATACCAGGCCTGGATGCAGCCAAATTAAAGCTTTCATTTGGTTCCTTTAGTGAAAACAAAAACTGCTTTAATAGAAACAAAAAGAACATCTTATTATTTTTAAAATTTTATTTTATTGTTTTTGACAGAGAGATGGGGGGAGAGAGAGAAAAAAAAGGAAAGAGAGAGAGAGAGAGAGAGAGAGAGAGAGAGAATGGGGAGGGCCCAGAGCAGTTTCCATAGTTGTATGTCATCAGTTTTTGACTTGGTTTTGTTCCACACAGGTGGGTGTGGGCTGCACAGGGCAGGAACTGGGCTGGGGGCATCCTGCATGGGAGGCATACCCCAGTTCAGCATATGAATCCTCAAAGGCCTGGACCAGGACTCGATCCTTAGACCCCTTGGCTGCAAGGTGAACTCTTAACCAGCTGAGCCATCTCGGCTTCCCCTGTTATTTTCTTGAGACCTATGTGGTATTGATCATCTTACATAGTAATTGTTTTGTGCCTCAGTTTCCTCACCGGTGAAGTAGGAATAATGGTGCCTATGTTATAGGGATGCGGAGAAGACCGAATGTGCTAATGTATAAAGGCTTAGAGCCCTTGTCTAGCATGTCAGCACTCTGTACATAGGCTGTCATTGTTATGAATACTTTTCTAAAAAGAACTAGTTATCTTGTACCTTACTGCACAGCAGAATACAAGATAAAAAAGCTTAATGACTTCATTAATGCTCTTTCTTCCTTCCTTGCTTTGTGTGTCAATCTGAGTCTGACTGATCCTAGGAAGACTTGTTCAGCTTAAATACCACCTCTTCTGGGAAGGCTTCCTGGGTACCCCTTTCCCATTTCACGTGGAGATTCTGGGTCTCTCCCCATTGGCCATCTCTTTACTGTGAATCGACTTCCACTATTGCTCTTATGATACTGAATTACAATTTATTTCTGGTTGCCTTCTTAAAGCTAGAGACTATGTTTTGTTCATTTCTATAACACATTCCTCTTGCCCAGAACCTGGACTGCCTGATTCCTAGTAGGTTTTCAATTCAAGCTTGTGGAATGGAAGTATTGCTCAAGTAGCACAATTTTCCTATGAAGGAGACAGAAAGAAATAAGATGCTATATTTTTTTGTGAAACAAAACTATGATTGCAGAATGTCTAAAATTACTAATCAGGACAAGGAAAGCCAGAGATATGCAAAACATTTCACTCATTTTTAAAGTCAACTCATTCATTCAACACTATTTATCAGCCGCTTTCTCTGTGTGTAGACCTGCTTAGATCCTTCTAGTACAGAAATGGGGGGAGAAAAACCCAAAAGCAATCCCTATGCTCATGGAAGAAGTCAGACAATAAACAATAAATGCACATAACAAGTACATTATACAACGAATTAGAAGATAACTGCTATGGGAAAGAAAGGAGAAGGCGGAGAAAAGGGCTAGGAGGACCAGGAACACTAGTATTGGGGGCATGGGTAGTGAAATAAGCAGAGGAACAATTTGCATGGTTAAGTAAGATTGTCATCATTGGCCTCATCAGGAAGGTAAAATTTGAGTAAACATTTGAAAGAAGTGAGAAAGTTAGCTAAGTATATGTCAGTGAGAAGAGAGTTCCAGGCAGAGAAACAGTCAGAGCAAAGGCCCTGAGGTGGGAACATGCTTTATGTGTTTAAGGAGGCTGGTGTGGTTGGAGTGGAACGAGAAGAGTAAGCACCCCAGCAGAAGTTTAGTGCTATCTAACTTTCAAGAAAACCGAGTTTAATAAGCTGAAATGTTTAGAGAATAAAATACCCTCTTCATACAGTGCATGACATTAGAAAAATCACCAATAACAGTTAGGATTCCCAGACAAATTTGGAGAATGACAGAGAAACTTGGGCACCATGTCTAAGGAAATAAGGCAGTGAAAAGAGAAATTTAATATGCTTTGCTTGTATCTTTCTCTTCGACCTGCAGGAAACTTTTGTTCATAGAGAACCTTGTGTAGTTGCCTGCCGATGCAATTTTTGGCCATGTGGCCTAATGGCTTAAAAAACAGTAAAAAAAAAGTCGAACATCAATTGGAGACTTTCCCAGTCTTTTACTTCAAAATTTCCCAGGCTAGGAAAAATGTCTATGCGCCTAGAGATATTTCTGATTTTCATCACAGGCCTGTCAGTGTTTCATATAATGCCAGCATTTGGATGAGTGTAATGGTCAAATAACTTCTCTTTAACTTTGGGGTATATTTATGTTGTGGAGACTTGGGCAACTCTAATAATATCTTACAGTAAGTTATTTCATTCACGTATTCAACAATATTTATTAAGTGCCTACTATGTCCTAGGCACTGTTCCACGACACATGAATGATGGCAGTGAATAAAAATCAAACATCCCCTTCCTTATGGAGTCAATCGAAGAATGTCCAATATATATATGTCAGATGGTGGCAAGTGCTCTGGAGAAAAATAAAGCAGGGTTAGGGCAAGTGCCAAAAGCAGTGGAATTGGGGAAGTTGCTGTTTTATACAAAGCAGCCAGAGAAAGCCTCTCTGATAAAGTGACATCTGGCAGACACTTGAAGAAAATAAGGGAACAACCATTAGAATATCTGGTGAAGAGGATTCCAGGCAGAGGGAAAGCTAATGCAAAGGGCCAAGGCAGGAGAGTATGTATAATACATGAATAATGCTTTAGGGTTTACTGATCACTTTCACATCTTTGCTTTTATGTCATCCTCACCAGATGCTTAGAACACAGAAAAGACAAGTATGGTTTCCTCCCTTTTACCAATGAATAAATGGAGGGAGTTGCAGTGGTTTAGACAAGAAATGCTAATATATTGAGTAGATGCCCAGTAGAGGGATGGCTGGGTCATATGGTAATTCTATTCTTAATTTTTTGAGGAATCTCCATACAGCCTTCCATAGTGGTTGTACCAGTTTACATTCCCACCAGCAGTGTATGAGGGTTCCTTTTGTCCACAGCCTCTCCAGCATTTGTTATTCCTTGTCTTGTTGATTTTAGCCATTCTAACAGGTGTGAGGTGGCATCTCATTGTGGTTTTAATTTGCATTTGATTTGATTTGCAAGATATATGCACCCCAATGTTCATCACAGCACTCTTCATGGTGGTCAAGTCATGGAAACAACCAAAATGTCCTTTGATAGATGACTCGATAAACAAATAGTTGTACATTTATACAATAGAACATTACTCAGTAATCAGAAAAGATGAAATACTGCCATTTGCAACAACATGGATGGAACTTGAGATCATCATGTTAAACAAAATAAATCAGACACAAAATATCAAGAACCATATGACTTCACTCATATGGGGAATATAAAACTGAAAGTAATAAACAAACAAAACTCAAGAACACAGTCAATAGTTTAGTGGTTACCTAGGGTAAGGAGGAAGGAGTGGCAAAAGAGGGAGGGCATCAAATACATGGTGATGGAAGGAAACTGACTCTGAGGGGTGAGCACACAATGCAACACATAGGTGATATATTATGGCATTGTACACCTGGAACCTATGTAAGTTTTACTAACCAATGGCACCCCAATAAATTTAACATATATATATATATATATATGAAAGCCATTCCTAGGGTTATGCTTGTCTACCTGCTGACCCCATGATAACTTGATGAAGCCATACATTCTCTTACAGACCCTCAGGAATAAGGAAATTGCAAGTGACTCACAAGTTCACATGGTGGTGTGTGTGGGCAGGAGCCCTGGAGTTGCACGTTTGTTGGAATCAGAGTGTTCATAATTGCTTTTGGTCCAGCATGAACAACACTGATAGACACAAGGGTAACACATCTTTGTGTTCACAAAATACCCTGTTTGAGAGCCTTTTTGGAGTCCCAGTTTCCTGACCCAGGATCCTACTTCCTACTGTGCCTGGGAGTGCAAATGCCCCCTCCCTTCAGGGGAAATCTGACCTCTCACCCACAAGAGTGTGATCTCTCTCTCTGACCCCACCAGGGCAATCTTGTCAGTCAGGCCACAATATTCCAACAGCAGTACTGTTCCCAGGCCCTGGGGGATGCAGCCTTAAATAACACCACATGTTAGACATTACTGGACAGTCGTGCTACAGCTTTGCCCAGCCTGGCCCGATTCTCATTTTATAGTGGTTTTTCCTGCATGAAGTGAAGGTTATGCCTGCACAGCCCTCCTGCAGCTTTATCAGTCTCAGTTCCCCCGCTCCTGTCAGCAACTGCTCAAACAAGAACACACACGCACTTCCACCAGAAAAAGCAATAATATATAAGCTCTGTCACAACTTCACAAGACACCGCTAATTTCAGGTAACATGTATATGAACTCTAATGATAGTTCCTCATGTGTATGAGTACATATATACACACACACATATCTACACATGCATATATAAGTGCCTGTACACAAATAAGTGCCTAAGCAAATTTTATTTACTTAGTTTTAATTACGTAATATTTGTTACATTCTCATGATTGACATTGCAAATTACTGATTTGTGTAACTCTTTCAGGCTACAAAAAAAACAGTCTTAGAAGAATTCTTGGACCATATGCATTTAACTAGGGAATAAGGACATCAAAAACAGTAAAAACTCCCTGTAATTAGGCTGACCAGACATCATGTTTTAGATTTATTTTTATTGTTTTTGACAGAGAGAGAGAGATATACAGAGACAGAGACAGAGTGAAGGGGGAGGGCCCAGAACTGTCTCCACAGTTGCACATCACTGGTTTTTCCACATAGTTTCATTCCACAGGTGGGTGTGGGGCTGCACAGGGCAGGAACTGGGCCGGGGTCTCACCTGGTGAGAACCGAAGTGGGGGCACTCCCCAGTTCAGCATATGGATCCGCACGGGCCGGGGCCAGGATTCGATCTTTGGTCTCTGGGGCTGCAAAGTGAGCACTCAACCCACTGAGCCATCCCGGCTTCTGACATCACATTTTAAACAAGACAAAAAACAATAGTACTGTCCCATTTCAAATGGTATGTATGGTCAGTCAGTCTCACTGGGCTAAATTCAAGGTGTCAGTAGGCTGACCAGATGTACTATTCGAAACAAGACAGTACTATTGTTTTCCATCACATTTAAAACGGGACGTCTGGTCAACCTACTAATTGACATTGGCTGTCTGGTTTCACATCCTCCCTCTTGCTCTGGGCTGTTTGACACCTTAGATTGATTTATAAACCAATTTTTCAACAGTGATTTCTACAATTCCCCTGGTGAGACTTTGGCTGCTGCTTCTTTGTGTCTTTTAAATTTATTTACACATAAATGAAAGCTCTATACATATAAACTGAAGTCTTTGGTTTCAGAGGACAAGTCCTATTTGCCCAACATGATCATCAGAACATCATACTGTTCTCATATCTCAGTTTCTAACAGTAATTTACAATATTTTTCTTTGTTTTCTTTCTGCCCTTTGCTTCTGTTTTTTACTGATATGTGGTGAATTTGGCCCAAATCATTGCAAAGAACACAAGGAAGAGTAGTACTTGTGGGACTAGTCAGTTGATGAGATGAATATGGATGGGCAAGGTGATGGATGAGCATTCCAAATCTTCAAGAGAACCCCCCACTCAGCGCTAACCTCACCCCCACTGATTCTTCTCCTCAGTTATCTGTTTTAGACTCCTATCAGATACCCAATCTAAACTCAGACATAGATGTAATACTGAGTTGTAGACAACAAAGGCTTCCATCAGGAGAAGTAGTGTTTTCACATGCTATAATGATGTGAGTTCTGAAGTGTCTAAAATTTCCCTAGCTTTGTTCACTATTAATGAAATGTGCCTATCATGTAACTTTTGTGTGTGTGTGTTTTTGTTTGTTTGTTTTGTTTTGTGCTTCCTTGGGTAGTATTTAAGAGGACATTTATTTCATACAGCGCCTAAAAAATGTGACGATTCTAATTCTTTCCCTACCCCATGGAACCTCCTCCTAAAATTTTAGACTCCTTCCTCCTCTTTGTTATACAATGGTTTTTCCTGGACTGTTAGGAGAGAATGGGAGATTTTGGCAGACATGTACCATATTTTTCGGTCCATAAAATGCACTTTCCCCCCCAAAAAAATGTGGAGGGAAAAGTGTGTGTGTCTTATGGAGCGAATACTGCAAAGAAGAGTGCACGTTGGGGACCTTAATGATGCCGTGGGGAAGCCTGCAGCCAGATCAGAAAGCAGGGACTACATGGAAGGAGAGCGGGTCCAGGCAGGTCAGGTGCGTCTTATGGAGCAAAAAATATGGTATATTACCAGGCATTAGTGCATTTACCTCCAAGTCTTTGGTCATCGATGTTGAGTGAAGAAATCCCAAAGTGACTAGGTAGACAGGATTTATACTTGTTAGGTGGAAGGTGGTTTGAGGAATGACCGGCCAGAAGATAGAACACAGGACACTGATTGTTACCTAAGTGCCATATTTACTGGGCAGCCGTTTATCAGCTGGCAAAAGGAGGCACTTGTTCAATACGGGTGCTTTATTCTAGCTAAGGGGAAAGAAAAGCCTGAAAAAGCAAGGATACAAATGAAAAACAAACATGGAAAGCTGCAAAGTTAAGAACACCAAGAGAACGGAGCCACAAGGGAACCGGATTATATTTCACAGTTTAAAAAGAATAAAAACCTACAATCTGTCTTGTAAATTAATTCCACACTTAATTTTTGAAATTCCTTATTTTTCCAAACTTGAGCTGATGGGAGGGAGATGAAATGTTATAGGGAAGTGGCAGCCAGGCATATAGTGGTAAACTAGTTTACTTTCCCAATTTCCTTTCATATGTAGATTCAGCCCTGCCTTTTCCTTTGTCATTGCTTACAAAGATCTAAGCTTCCTTCCTAAGGCATCATCTTTTATTAATCAGCTTATCCACAACAGAGTCCAAGAGACTGGAACTGGGCTCAGACAGATGTTGATAAATGTCTTAAGTTTCTTATAAACTAAATCAAGGCCAGCCATGTTTTATTAATCAGTTACCCTTTATGCATACCTTGTCCTCTGTATATTGTATCACACTTTCTATGCCATTCTGTTTATACTGCTTATCCTATTTCAACTCAAGATGGTTAGCCTGTACTTGGAAAGACAGGCGGCTGTGTATGTGTCCTTACATATGCTTAATGGCTAATACAAGCAGTCATTCACAGATGCATATTTAGCCAAGCAACATTAGGTGCTAGTGAAGAAAATAACCATTATGTGTTTATGAACTGTGTTTAGTTACCTACTGACCAAGATAAGAATATAAAAATGGTCTAAAACCCTGCTAGTGCAAATATTTATGAACAAACCTTTCAGTATCCTTATGTCTCTGCTCAGAAAACCAAGAATATACTGAACAAACGTATCACCAGTAATAGAGCCTCACATGGTCTGGTTTTGTCCTCTTTTAAGGGGTTCTTATTGGAGTCTCCAAAACAGTCAGTGCAAATTACTATCAAATTAGATCATCTTCCGGACAGTAGCTATAGTGGTTATATTAATTCAAGGCATATTTCAAGATAAGCAAATAAATAAGAGAGAAGAATAAAACTCTTGCTATAGAATAAATCATGTGTAATAACAAATAACTTTCAGGTATAAACTATGGTGTTAGCTGAATGCTAATGATCAATGTTTCCATCAAGACATAGGGTAAAATTCTTAACTAGAAGCAAATACCCGGCATGCCTGAATTTATATCTTTGCATTCAGCAACTGGCCACCTTTGGGTCTTCTCCATGCATGATATATATATATATATCCCACTCTGGTGCAGGCTGTAGGGCATGTGGTAGCATAATTGTTTCTGATTGTACGGACAGTTTCTTGGGTTGCTTCATGGTCTGGGTTTACAGAATACATAAATACACAGTATTACAGTATACAAATACACAGGGTTCTGGTGTGCATAGTTTTGTTGATTTTATTTTGGCGCTCAGGTTCTATTGCTGCTAACAGGCAATGCAGCCAGTGCAAGCGCCATAAGCGCCCGTGTCACCTCTCCCTGTGCTCCGTGATGTTTCATTTGCACGGTGCTGGGAGGGGTTTTCTGTAACCTCTTTGGTTCTGGATGGAATGAAACACATTCTGGACTAAGAAGTGTCTGAAAAACTGTCCCATTCCTTCCATAGTGTCTGTTTCTCTTTGATTGTCCTCTTTCCTTGCTCCAAAAATACCTATTACAAAGAAATTCTCTGCACCAGGTTGACCATGGACACGCCAGGCAGGGACCAGTATTTTACTTAAGGACACCTTCAGGGATTGCAAATTTAGGACAGAGATGCCTTCAACGTAAAAATATGTGATTCGCACAGCATAAAAACATCTCCTGAGCAAGCAAGCTGATATAAAGACTAGACACTAAAAAATATAGACTCTAAAAAATAAACCCTTCCTCTTTCCTTTTTTTTTTTTGTATTAATATGTCAATGAGTAGTGAGCACTTATAGAATGCTATATAAAGTATATGACATTCTGCTTGCTACTAGATTTTAGATATAAGCTTGCAGGTAAGAAAAAAATAATTTCAGCAAATACCTTTTTAGAATGTAGAAAATAGGTATTTTGTAATACCGTATTTTCTGGCGTATAAGACGACCGGGCGTATAAGACGACCCCCTAATTTTACAGTTAAAACATAGGTTTAGGCCTATATTCGCTGTATAAGACTACCCCCCACTTCCGAGGCTGTAGTCTTACACAGCAAATATAGGCCTAAACCTATGTTTTAACTGTAAAATTAGGGGATCGTCTTATACGCCCGGTCATCTTATACGCCGGAAAATACGGTATGTCTTTAAAATAATAAACTGCTTTAATGTGTATATTAACCTGAGATAAATATTTTTAGAATGTTTTAAAGTAATGAATTTTTAATTGAGCATGAATTTCTTTAGGCAGGGGCATTATTTGCATACAATAAAATGTATGGAATTTGTTTCCAGTTTGAGGACAATTGGACAATTGTATCCATCTGTGTAACCACCACCTAAAACAAATTATAGAACATTTCCAGGACCCAATAAAATTCCCATGTGGTCCCTTCCACTCCATTTCCACCTCAAGCAACCACTTTCTGATTGCTATCACTTTAGTTTTGTCTGGTTTGGATGTCATATAAGTGGAATTATACAGTATGCATTCTTTTATCTGACTTCTTTCACTAAAAACAGTGTTTGTGAGCTTAATCCAGGTTGTTGCTGATAAGTCTGATTGCCTTTTGTTTTCAAAAATAATATGAGGCATGCGCTAGATTGAAAAATACTGAGAAGTTGGAAAGTAAAATATAACAAATTTTTTTAGAGATAAAAGTTGTAGGAACATCACCAGTACAGGAACCCATCATTTCATGAGACGTCTAAAGTGCTATGAGTTCGTACTTTTCAAAAGATGTAAGAACACTATTTAAGTTTCCCTGATATGACAGATGATCCTTTATAGTTTTAATGTGTGGAAAGGGCTACAGTGAAGAAGGGAGAAAATTTCCTCAACCAAATATTTTGCTCAAGGTTTAGTTTCATTTATGAGTTGGAACATCTGTACTCCTAAAATAGGGACTCTATTCCAAACTGCTTTTCCCCTGTAAATTATTTGCATGTCCTAATCATATTTCTTTAAGGATAGATTTCTGTATTTATAAGGAAGACTATATACAAATTCATCATTTTTACATGCTTTCTACCTTCTTTCTTATTTTACAAAGTTGCAGAAATTCCCTTCAAGCCTGATTGATGTTCAAGCCAACCCTTGGGTTGTGCTTAATTCTTCATGTGATCCATAAGATGCTTTATGTTTTGTTTCCTCACATAGGGCCTGTTGGGAAAATTTCTCAGGGTTGAGAGACTGCAAGAAAGAGACTGGCCACTCCAGAATTACATTAAGAGTTTAAGTAAGTAAACACAGTAGCGGAGCCCACTGGTCATCTACTTCAGCATGCTGTTCTGTCCCCTTCCTACCAGCAGGAAGTTGTGCTTAGACATTCAGCTTCTTTCGTGTTGCCGTGTATTTGAGGAGAGGTTGACAGTCTAAACCATTTATGGGTGGCCCCACTTCAAGGATGTCTTTTTGAGAGTCTCTTATAAAGCTTGAGGACTAGATGCCTATACTTTGTCTTATTCCTTTTACTTGCTTTGATGTGATGTTTCAAATAGATAAGCCTTTGAAACCATGAGGAGCCCAGCCTGTAGACTGAGCTGAGACCCAAAGATGACAGCAACGTATGAGAGTATCATGGGTACTTAATTGTACTTTTTATTTTATTTTATTTTATTTTTGAACTGAACTGGGGGCCTCACCACATTCGGAAAGCACATCCTAGTTCAGCATGTGGGTCCACCTGGGTCGGAGCCGGGATTCGATCCTCGGTCCTCAGGGCTTCAAAGCAAGTGCTTAACCCGCTGAGCCATCCCGGCTTTCCCTTGATTGTATTTTGAGCTGAGCTGCTGAGTTCTCAATCCTGAAGTCATCCTATCTTTGGTCATTTTTTAAATTGCTTTACTTTTTCTTTTGTGAAGTCTTTGATGCTATGACAATATTCAAATAAATAACAAACAAAATGAAAGACATTTTCTTCACCATCTATATAATGCAAAAAATGTGCTTTTTTTTTTTTCTGGCACAGAGAATTATTGTAGTCAGTGCTCTGTTCTTTTGTTTTTTTCTTTTTAGATTTATTTTATTGCTTTTGACAGAGACAGAGAGAGATGGGCGCGGGGCGGGGGGTGGTGCAGAGCAGTCTCCACAGTTGCACGTCATCACTTTTCCACATGGTTTTGGGGTGGGGGCCACACAGGGCAGGAACTGGGCTGGGGGCTTTCCACATGGGAGGTATGCCCCCTTGAATCAGAGGCTGAACCAGGGGGGGTGAGAACTAAACTGGGGGCCTCCCGCATGGGAAGTGCATCCCAGTTCAGCATATGGGTCTGCACGGGCTGGGGCCAGGATTCAATCTTCAATCCCTGCTCTGTTCTTTTTCATGGGATAAAATAATTATTTTTAAGAAAAAATTAATTTTTTAAGAAACTTACAGACAGAAGCAGCGTCTTGAGCAGCAGTAAGATGGTGGATTTTCACACCCAAAAGGGACACGGCTTGTTATATATAGACAAGGGGCATGTGCGTACACAGGTAGCTTGTAGCTATGTGTTAAGACCTATATAATCCAAAGCAGTAAAGAACTTAATGGGTCCACCATGCAAGAATATTCCTTTCAGGTGATATAGGTTCACCTTTCATGCAGTCAACTGATCGTTACCTTGCTTCGTAACATGGTGTTGGTCACATTAGGTACCTTCTCATACATATGCACATATGAGTAGTAGAAAACTCGGTATGTATAGTGTTCAGAACTATCCGCAGTTTCAGGTATCCACAGAGGGTATTGGAACGTATCTCCTATGGATAAAGTTTAGGGGCTACTACACTATTTTAGGTCTTTCATAAAAGCAAAGTAACGTAAAGTAAACTTTCAGAAAGTGAGAGGAACCTGTAGCTCCCCTTCCCACCAATCAGAGTTTGCCCTTCCTTTGTTTCTGTCCATATTATATACCCTTGCAGGCTTACAGATTAGCAGACATAGCTCTTCAATGCTTCTATTTGTTTTCTAATGTTAGAAGGTCTAGACTCTAAGACTCTGGAAAACGGTGGTCTCATCTTAGTTGCCTGTACTCTAGTAGGTACTATGCTCACTCAGTATTTGTAGAAGTGGGATAAATTTATGAGATAACTCAAGGGGAGAAGTATTCATCTGGCCTCATTACTTATTTGGTCAATGGGACCATGTGAAGTTCTTCAGATGTACCAAGCCTGCATAAGACATGGAGCCACTCCAGTTCCTGCTTCCTCTCCCAGGAATGCTTTTGTCTCCCTTCTCTACAAGCCCAACTCCTCATTTTCTTTTAGATTCATTCCAGCTATTCCTTCCCTGGAAAGCCGAAACAGGCCATCACAGATTGGGCGAAGAAGGCCCCCTATGGGCCTCCACATCAAGCCTTGGTCACCCACATTAAAGCATACTCCATTAATGGTAAATGTTTGTTCACTTACACCCAACCCTAAACTGTGAGTGATTGAGGAAACAGAACATATCTTTTTTATTCTTGTCTTTGCACTCTCAGAGCCTATCACAGTCCTGACATGCAATGGCACTCAATGAATAGTTCTTAGGTAATCATGACTCATTCTTCAGTTAAATGAGCATGGAATAAGACTTTGAACTAGATACAATTAACTAGTTGATACTCTGGAAACTAAAACCAGTCCCTTTTTTAAAATATATATTAGTATGTATCAGATAAGGTAGGCTACATGGTTTGCAACAAAAAGCTGGTTGTCCACCCTAAGTCTTCTGAGGTTCTATTGCACACTAGGATCTAAGCCAAAGGAGCCACTTCTTTGGAGATGGGGGCAGTTACTGTGGCAGGGGCAGAATAGAACATGGCAAAACATAGGCTGACTCAAAACTTCTGCTGAAAGGTGACATATGACACTTCCACTCAGTTTTCATTGGTACATGTCACAAAGACATACTTGAGCTTATTATGGAGATATTTACAGTCCTCCCAGAAAGAATGGCACCAAATCATTGTGTAGTAGATCTTATTACTACTTAAGACAGGGGTTCCCAACCTTTTTATACCCTAGGGTGCATTCTAAAATATTGGTAGTGTGGTGGACACCAGCTATTTCTAAGGATATTTATTATTGAACAAGAATAAAAAATAATAAACAAAAATAATTTTAAAATAATAAATTTATTGTACAAATTATATACACACAAAGAAACATATATACAAAACGTAATACAAAGTAAATAAAAAACACATGTATAATATAATCATTTAAAGAAACATAAAAGAAAACATAAAAAAAAAATCTGTCAGTGTGATCTTTGGCATTGCATTTCATTGGCCAGTGCCTCGTAATTAGGAGAGTATGACGACAACCCTGTTAGCAAACAATTATTAAGATGCTCATCGGTAAGTCGAGATCTATATCGTGATTTTATTAAATTCATGTTTGAAAACAAAGATTCGCATAAATATGTTGACCCGAAAAATGATTTGATTTTA
>PVKE010013725.1:0-36109 GCA_004027555.1 Craseonycteris thonglongyai
AAGGCTAGAAGATACAGAAGTTTGTGGGAGAAATTGAGAGTTAGATATAAGATAACCTTTACACATCAAAGTAAAAAGACTAGGCAGTGTGTATGATTATTTACGGCTGGATCTCAGAGAACAGGTCAGGTCTAGAAGTAAAAATTTGGAAGTAATCCACACATTGATGATATTTAAGCCCAGGGACTAGATAACATCACCTAAAAAAGAAAAAAATAGAAGAGGAAGGCTTATGGGTGAGCCAAGTCATACAATCTCTAGAGCCACTGAGGAAGATTGAGAAGGTGCAGACTGCGATGTAGGAGGAAACCCAGGAAGCAGCAGGTAAGGCTTCATGGGCGTGTGACCTGTGTAGTCACACTCAGATGGGCCCATACTTGGTTGCTCAGTTGTCCCCAATTCTTAATAATATTATTTTTGAATTTGTGTTTTGTAAGTGAAGTTTGATGGGACAATGAGGCACGCAAATGCCGAGAGAAGACACAATATGTGTGTCCACCTTTCCTCAACACCAGTTCACATTATGATGCCCCATGAGCACAGAATTTCAGTGGACCCACGATGCTTAGGTGTCCAGTGAGACTCAAAGCAGTACAGGTAAGCCTATTACACCTACAGCTGAGCAAGTGGTGGTGTTGTTTCTGATAGTCTTCAGAGGCCATGCTTTCTGTTCAAACCAGAATTTTCCTTAAGAGCAAAAAGAAGGCAGTGGTGATCTAAGAAACATGAACAACCAAGGAATCCTAGCATATATTTCTCACTTATGTTATTTCCCTGTAATAATCAATCACTTACACTGAAAATAACGTAGAAGGAAAGGAAAAGTTAGAGCAACCCATAGATTTTCTTTTTCTTTTCAGTCTTTCCTTACTCTTCCGTAAGTCAAAGGTAGAGAGGACTGGCAATGTGTGGGTGTATCAAGAAGTGAAATAAAAATAGTTAGTTTTGTACAGCATTTCCACTATTCTGGGAAGAATAAAATGTATATGCATGTGTAAGTTACAAAATAGGAATTGTGTAATTTATACAAGTTAAATGCTCTTACACTTTCATTTAAATCTGGCATTGTTAGGGACTCAAATATATGGTGATGGAAAGAGAACTGACTCTGGGTGGTGAGCACATAATGCAATACATAGACAATGTAATGTAGCACTGTACAAATGAAACCAATGCCACCCCAATAAATTTAACAGTTAATGAAAATAAGTAAAAATGAAAAAAGATATGGTATTGAGCAATATAAAGATAAATGGTAAACTTCATGCTGATAATTTTAATTTAAAAATGTTCTTTACTTATAAAAAACATTGAAGGCAACAAACACCATAACAAGAAAAGAAAGCTGCGGGTGCACTGGAAGAAAGGAAAGTTTTATAATTTAGTACCTTAACTACTTTTTCTTGCTTTGTGAACAAAGGAGCCCACATTTTCATCTTGCTCTGGGCCCACAAATTATGTAGCTGATTCTGCCAGAAGAATTTGGTGTCCTGGAAACCAAGTGAAAACAATGATTCTAGAAGAAGGGAGGGATTTGTCAGCTGTGTCAAGTACCACTGAGAAATCAGTAAGATAAGTACCAAAAATTGATCATTGCTTTTGTCATAGAGACTATCTAATTAAAGTTAATTCTGTCAGTTTAGATGGTGAAATATATGTATATACTAGTATAACAATAGAAATTGAGGGAGGCTTATACACTTACTTTTATTTGTGATGTTTCCATTTAAATACATTTGTTTTATTTATTCTAGTTGTATTTCAAGAATGAATTTGCATTTGTTCAATGTGAAATGAAATTGCCCTAGAATTAAAGAATTTAAGATTTAAATTATATACTAGTTATTTCTTCTGTTGTAGTAGGTGAAAAATGTTATTTCTTTTTCTCTTTTTCTTTCTGTTTTTATTTTTCCCCACTTACTATGAGGATGCCAACACTAAGGAGAATGAATTATTGTTGGATCAAATTTGGCACTAAAAATAGCTTACTAAGTAAAGATCTGTATGTTTCCTACTTTGTTGGCAACATTAACAAACGCAGATGAAGTACAATGACCAAAACTGCCCACCTTTACATTATTTACATAAAAATAAAATTTCTAGTTTATTATGTAGTAGCTTAAGTCAGCCACTAGATGGTAGATGTTACTATAGTCAACAAATCTTTCATGAAATGGGTTCTAAGATCATTTAGAATTATAAGTTGCAGAAACAGAGAATTCTATTGATTCATCCTCTCCATCCTTCCTACTTTTCAAGAATCCATTTGGGGGGATGCTGATTTCTATGACAGTGTTCCTTGCATAGAGGTGGAGGGATTAAAACTTTCTGCTATGTATAAGATAGATGATTCTGAAAACAATTCAGGAAGGAATCTTAGCTCAATAAAATATGAAGTGGAATCACAAAACTGGCTAACAAATTGCATTTAAATGACTATGAAGATGAACAACAATGTTGCACTGGAATGTTTTCAACCAAGTTCTAATGGGTAACTTCAATGACTTTGCATCTTATATCTTTCAAAAATGGAAATGACATAAAGTTCACAAAGCAAAGCTAATATATTTCCTGGTATGCTAAACTAGCTAATTACATTTAAAAAACTTTGATATATTTTTTGTTCATTTGTTCACCAAGTTAGTTATTTATTCCTTACGTGGGAGTTTCAGTTGAAGAATACAGTGCGGAAAAAGAAATCTGAATTTGTAGAACAATCATACCACAGTTTTTAAAGTTGTCCCTCAATTATAAAAATTAATTTCAGAATCTGCTAGAGATTATGTTTTTAATTAACCAAATTCCTTTTGTGGAGTTGCAGATTGCTTGTATTTTGACTGATGACTTGAAATATGAGGGCTGTCCAGAAAATATTCAGCCATGTAACGGTTCTCATTATACTGACAATGGCTGTATTTTTTCCAGACAACCCTTGTATAGTTAAGCAACATAGGCTTATAAAATGTGAACCTTTGCAAGTTTATTATTTTCCTAATTTGACATACTGATCTTTCCTTATGATAAAGGAAATTTTTTCTGATTGATAATTTTGTTAATATTTAATTTTATTAAGATAGCTGATATCCTGCAGTATTGCACACCAGGTATTACATGCACTTCTTTGCAACTTGCTACTTCCTTTGTCCATTGTTCTCTTTGCTATGTTTTCTTGGCAAAATCTGCCATTTTTCCAGAGATACTCCCAAGTTCAAGACTGAACTTTCCTTTAGAACACTTCTTGCCCCTTTAGGTTCCCATAACATTTTCTACAGGTGCCTATTAAAGTCCTTTTTACACAGTTCTGTAGCATTTGGCTTTAATATATGCTTCATCCATGGAGATAGGGCACTTTCTTGCCCCACTCTCTAGTTATTTCCAACACATAATATGATGTCTGACCCCAAAGAGGCATACGATACGTTTGTTGAATAATGTAATTTTTATACACTTGCCAAAGAGACTTCAACATTTTCTGTATATATCTTCTTTTGTGACAGATGACAGGAAGAATAGAAGCTGAGGAATAGATGTATTGTGATTTTGTTTACTTAGCACCTTTAGTTTTGGCTATTTGTCAATACTCTTTGTTGAATGACAGAGATTCAACTTGAACTAACTCTGCAAATGGATAATTTTTTTGCTCTTAAAACCAAACCTAGAAAAGTAGATTTTGCCTACGAGTGAGTAAATTTCTATGTCTCTATGTCTGATTCACAGACTCACAGACACACACACACACGCACACTCACACACTTCTGCCTGTCTTTGATTGCTGCCTCCGTCATCTTAAACCTGTGATCTCCCTGAGGCTAAAACTGGTAGCAGATAGCTGTAGGCTGATATTCTTATCACCTTGTAACTAGCAAGAAACAGAGATGTTTCCTACCAGCTCCAGTTAGAAAAATTACATGAAAGTCCTCTGATTGGCCTGAGTTCCACATCTGTCCCAGCCTAATTTCCACGATTAGGAAGGTGGAGTATGTGATTAACCTCAGGCTGGCACCATCCTGGAAATGGATCATGTGATTGGCAGTCCCCATCAGAACCATAGATTGGAAAGTGAAAGGTACAGCTCCCCAAGATAACAAAGATCTTGTCTGGGCATACAAACAAATATCTCTTCATCATACACATGAAGAGAATAATATAATCAAATGTTGATAAGATTGTTACATAGTTCGTAACTAAAACTTTCTTATTCCTGACACATATTGTAGCTCAAATACATGATAAAAATGTATCCATCAAAAGAAACAATTGATCAGCAATCTTATTTGGACACTTTCATCTTTTCTTTTTCTTCTTTCTAATTATTTTTTAAATAAGGATCCACCCAAGAAATAAAATTTTCTTACCTAAACTTTTCAAGTTTGATAAATTTTATTTTTTGTCAAACATATTCTATTTGTTCTTTCTTTCACTGAGCTTACTTTCCCCCAAACCAAATATAGCATTCAAAGAGAAAAGAAAAATTACTGAAGATAAATTTTTTTTTTTTACCTATAAATAAGTTACTGCTCAGAGATATTTTGAGAGCAGAAAAATAAGTGGAGCAAGTGCTTCCATGATATGCACTCTTCACCACATTTTCTGACAGCACCGTGATGCTGTCTTTTAAGATCACCATATTCTATGTCCAGGCAACTGGGACCGCTTGGCAAGTCTTGGCACACAACTCTGGGAACAAGTCTGGAGACTGCAGTTAGGAAGAGTAATGGTGAGGTGTTATCATTCTGGCTTGGCAGCCTTAACATGCAGCTTTCTCTTGAATTTATTTGTTCTCCATACATTTAGTGCCCATTCTGTGCAAAGAACTGTCCTTCAAACAGTGATGACAAGAGAAGGAGCTGAAGAGATTAACCCTCCATAGGAAGAAAAGTGTGCAAAATTGCTGAGTAGGATTTTGAAATAAATAAATTTTTTCAAATTAAACTCTTTAATGTAAAAAATATACTTATGTTGCTTATCTGTATTTTCTGCTTTGTTTCTTTACAGTGAATAGATATTTCAGAGGCAATGAAACAACATGAAACAACATGAAATGAGATACATTTTTATCATGTATTTGAGCTACAATATGTGTCAGGAATAAGAAAGTTTTAGTTATGAACTATGTAACAATCTTATCAACATTTGATTATATTATTCTCTTCATGTGTATGATGAAGAGTTATTTGTTTGTATGCCCAGACAAGATCTTTGTTATCTTGGGGAGCTGTACCTTTCACTTTCCAATCTATGGTTCTGATGGGGACTGCCAATCACATTTTAAGATATAAAAGGGTATACTTTATCTGTCATCGAATTGGTGCAAATCCCATTTCTACCAATCACCAGCTGTGTGAATTTGGACAAGATAATTAATCTCTCTAAGCTTTGGTTTCTTGGTTGGTGAAATGGAGCTAATAATTCCATCTACCTAATAAAGTTGTGAGTATTAAATAAGATAAAATGTAACAAAGTGATTAACTCTACCCCTAGAATAGAAAAGATGCACAAAACAGATTATGTTTATTATTCTTGTTATTTACATGAAAGAAAACATCATTTGAGGGTTAGACAAACATAAAATGTAGGGGAAGCTGGGATGGCTCAGTGGGTTAAGCGCTCACTTTGCAGCACCGGGAACCATATGCTGAACTGGGAGCTCCCCAAGTTCAGTTCTCTCTCTCTCTCTCTCTCTCTCTCTCTCTCTCTCTCTCTCTCTCTCTCTCTCTCTCTCTCTGTCAAAAATAAATAAATAAATATAAATAAATAAATAATAAATAAAAAAACATAAAATGTATGACCAAGTGGGACCTAACCCAGTTTATGCTTTCTCAACATTTTGTCAAGTATGACTTCTCTAGACTCTTCCAACTTGACACTGAGCCCTCTCAGAAGATAAGAATCAGGGCTCCTGGAATTGGATGGTGACTGACTAAAATAATCTGTGGAAATAGTCACTTGGGGATTAATCTGAAGTTCCAACAGGCAATGGAAGGTATGTGTGCAACCTTTTATTTATCTATTAACAGGTTTACAGTTCTGTCTCTCATTCTCCAGATGCTGTAGTTCAATTTAGAATAACTCAGAATTTTCTCCTTGTCAGGAACATGAATGTTGTATTCATTTCTATGGGTCAATGAATCAACCTCAGTAAAAGGAAAAAGTGAGAAGAAACTAATGAAGAAGAAAAAATGCAGAAAGAGGAATAAATACTGGCAGCCACTCAGAAATAAATATCTACGGCCTAACAAATATGGTTTATATGTTTTCCACTACTATAAATAAACACCACCAATAAGGTTTTTGACCATAAGCTTCCTGATATTTTTCAATCTATTCATAAGTAGATATGCAGATATTCTCTATTTAGACATAGGCATATTTCTCTATATATTTATGCTTTTCAATTAATGTATTGTGTACATCATTCAGTGTCAGTATATAGAAATGTAAGTGACCATTTTTCAATGCTGACTGTATGAATGTACAATAAATTATTTAACCAGCTCTTCTCAATAGGTGTTTATGAAATTTTTTTCGATTTTTTCCTACTGAGAACAATGAATAAACCTACTTTTACATACATCTTTGCACAGTTGCTTAAATATTTCCTTAAGATAAATTTTAATAAAATTTGGTTTTAAAGAAATCAGGTTTTAAAAAACCATATGCACTTAAAAAAAAATCAAAAGAATATATATTCAAAATATCTTCCTGAAAGTCTATACCAATTTACATCTTTATTGTTGGTGAAGAGGATTTATTTACACATACCTTCGGCATCAGTAAAATTTATCTATCTTTTTATTCCTCCTAGCAAATCACTTTGTAGAAGTCTGGGAAAGTAGGAAGCAAAGAAAGAAAAACTGTCCCCCAAACTGCATAATCTTTCAGTCTATGCAGCACTGAACTCATGACTTACATCAATTTTTAGTTTATACCTTTAATGTTAATATATCCCAAGGCACTTCTTCAACTTCTTCTGAAAAATTCAATTTTAATTTACATTTGTCCACATCTTTTCATACGTGATTTGTACAGATTCAGACTATTGAATATAATGGAAGTAAATTTCTCAGCCCTTCCCAGAGCTATTTCATAGTTCTTGCTTTAACAGGCAGTAGATAGTCAAGAAATAATGACTCAGCTATTTCTTCAAGATTTCACAATTCTACATTCAATAAAGATAATTTTACATTCAATAAAGAAAATGTGAATTCCTGGAAGGTATGGTACTTTTGAAGTTTTAATGTCAGCTTGCATGAAGGGTTTAGACATACCCGCACTTCGAATCTCATAGGATTCCATGTTGTAAAATCTGCTAGTTTGCTAATTTCCCAAATGAGAGTTGAGCATCACCATGTGAGTTGCAGGTTACTTTAGAAGGACAGGGTATCAAAGTAGTTTATAGTAAAGTGTAACTGTTGACTACAATGGCAGAAATGTTTTGTTTTGTTTTCCAGTTTGAAAAAGCAATAAAGGAGGGCCTAAGAGGATAATGTCTCACTTATCTCACTATCTGGATTATGAACATGAAAAAATATTACTAAAACAGAAAGCGTAAAAAGACAATATGAGGTTCCACTTTTAATTTGTTTACTTTATGGATTATAGTAACAGATTTTTTAAGTTGACCCATGGGATGCCATAAATTTTAAAATATAAAGATAAAACAAATAGATAAGATGAAATGATTGGAATATATTTCAATTTGAAGTCCTATTCCTAAGCAGAAGTAAAGGCTGCATCAGAAAATTTAGGCTGGATCTGAAACATGAAAACTATGAAACTATTGCTGCTAAGCTCAAGTATTGGTTGTTGGCAATAGCTGAGAATTTCCTCAGGATGGAGGGGCAGGGGCAGTTGAGAATGTCTTTAGTAGGTTAGAAGGGGATGGGAGGGGATAAGAGGCAATGGGCAAATAAAATATTTTGGTTGCTATCATTGCTTATTCATTTATATGTGCTAACAGACACATAGATTGTAATATTATTTTTAGAATAGTAAGGTAATATTTAGAGACATGAGGAATCATAACATTAATTTTAAAATGAGAATAAGAGAATAGAAGAGAAACTTAACAGGGTAAGCAAAAAGCTTAATATGATGAGCAAGAATATACAAAGAGGTAAAAAGAGAAAAATCAATAAATATTAAATATGGTAAGAATAAAATCAAAACATTATCTTCACAATAAATTAAATATTTATTTTTATTACTTTGACGAGAGAGAGAGAGAGAGAGAGAGAAAGAGAGAGAGAGAGAGAAGGGAGAAGCCCAGAGCAGGCTTCATAGTTGCACGTCATTAGTTTTCTACATACTTGTATTCCACAGGTGAGGATGGGGTCATGCAGGGCAGGAATCAGCCAGGGGCCTCCACCCAGGGCGGGACTCAAACTGAGGGTCTCCCACATAGGAGGCACACCCCAGTGAGAACTTAACTGAGGGCACATCCCAGTTCAGCATATTGATCCACACGGGCCAGGACTGGGATTTGATCCTCAGACCCTTGGGCTGCAAGATTAGAGCTCAATTCATTGAGCCATCCCAGCCTCCCTTTCACAATAAAGTAAAGTGAATCAAATTTTCTTATCATGAAACAAGAAATATTAAATTTCAAATTGGATTTAAATACACACACACACACACACACAGATATGTGTTCTTTATAAGAAACACACCTGAAATAAAATGAAAACTAAGGTTGAAAAAGAAAAGGATGAGCAGAATTACAAAAGGAAATGCAAACAAGAAAAAGTAAGAAGGACTGACAATATCAATATATAAGATAAAGCAAAACCTACCACCTATGCATCAAATGAGACAAAGGAGTTATATCATAGTAAAAGCTATAGACCAAAGTAAAGTTTATATCTTTATTCACCAGACACACATCAAAAATATATAAAACAAAATTCACCTGAAGTACAAATATAATTCAATTAAGTGAAGAAGTAATACTTTGAAAAAAGGATTCGACTTCATTTCAAATACATGAAAAAAATGAATATTTAAAATGTCTGTCTTCTATTGACAGAAATTATGCATTATTTTCTTACCTTATTAGAACATATATAATTGTGAATCATATACTTCATCTCACAGAGAGTCACAGAGGCCACATTCTCCAGTCAACCCAATAAAACTAAAACTCATAAAAAAAAGTCATGAATAAATAACCAAAAGTACTCTTCTAAACAGCCACCAGATAAAAGTAAAAATCAGATGACTAAGAATAGTAAATTAGTAATTTTATGAGCACTTAACTTCAAATTCTCTGGAACTGTGGTCTTGAACATTCTATTAACAAAGAAGGCCTGATATTTAACAATTAAGAATTCTACATACAGAACGAGAAAACCGAGTGCTCTTATTCTAAGAGCTGAACTACTTTTGGCTTCTGGCCTCTCCAGTATAAGGTCATACTGCACAAAATGTATGGGGAGGCCTGGCAAGGATTCAGGCCTATATTTGACAATTTCCCTGTAATGGAAAGGGGCATGAGTCAGACTGCTCTGGCCATGTGGGGCCCAGGGACAGATTCCCAGCGAGGAAGAGGTATCTCAGTCAAGTGTGTGAACTTTGGAGGAGCTCTAAGAACTCCTACCCAACCCCTGCCCTTCCCCTCAGGGCAGGGACATTGTGGGGTCCGTCTCCTCACCAGCAGCTGGATGCATACTAGGGAGTTTGGTGGTTCTCTGTAGGCTAATGGTACCAGAGTTGGGCAATAGTACCAAGAAAGGCAGGGGTGCAGGTTGTACCTTGCCAGTGGCCACTGAGAGCCAGTGGAACCTTCAATCCAGCCCTGCTCCACTGGCTGAGTTGTGCCTCAGTTCACCCACATGGAGGAGTACCTTCTGATTTGCACAAAGGTGTCTTGGGGCCATGATCAGCCATGGCGGTGGTAGTAGTCACAGACTACAGGTCAGAGGCTACCTTTTCACTGAGGAGTTGGGGAAGCCACGCTCATGGTGCAAAAATGAACTGATGCAATGGTCTAGCTCAGCCTTCCACAGAAGAAAAGGAAATGATACCTTCTGGAAATGGGTTAGCATACCCTCCTGCACTCCCCCTTCCTCCTCCTGAAAGAGAACAGTCTTTTAGGTCACAACACTGTGTGGGCAGGTGTGATGTTGGCCTCCACTGTCTATGCTCCGGAGAACCCTCAGCCTCCAGCCATGGAAGGGGCTGCCCCCTCCTTGAACATCACTTGCATCAAATGTGGCCTGAGCATGTTTCAGATACCTACAAACAAGGCAGAGCCCTAAGTCAGCTCAGATCTCTGAGGCTGCACACACCCCACCCCAGGCCACTTTCTGCTGGTTGAAACAGCTTTGAGGACAGGCAGGGCTCTTCCAGCCTTTTGGAAACCAAACAGATTCAGTGTACCATATAGGGCTCTCTGATGTTCCAAGATCTTGCTACTTAGTTCGAAATTCAGAAGCATCAACAGTCCCTGGGAAACAAGTCCCCCAGGTGACTGTTGTTCACTCTTAAATTTGAGAAGCACTGTAGTGCCAGACCATTTTCTTTCTAAGTTAGAATTAGTGCAAGGAAAGGGAGGGCATTGTGTTAAAGTTGAGATCTTTGAGAGGTGTGAGCTTGCCAGGTTTCCACCCCTTTCCTCCAGTTTAAGTTGTTGAAAGGTCCTTAACACTGAGTCTGAATGTGTAGTTGAGAGTTGCTGTTGGCACACAGGGCTTGTTTCGTCCCTGCCTGGAGCCCTGAGTCTAATTCTAACATCTGTAGTTCTCAAGGTTATCTAAGGCTCGGCTGTTTGAAGAATATAATATAAATGTCACTCAGTTGGACAGCAAAGGACTTGCTGCTGAGTTTATCCTTTTCAGAACCCTGAACTAGTTCTCATCTTAGAAAATGTCATGGCATCATATTTTACATTCACTAGGAAACACCACCTTACACTCAGTCGTTCTGTTTCCTACATGATGCTGAACTGTCGGGTACCTGATGTGTTTATCTCCCTTTTTTCAAAGGAAACAATCCTTTGTTAGCAAGACAACATTTACCTGCTGAAATGAAATGTTCAGGAAGGGGCATTTTTATTTGTTTTCTTATGTTTTTATGTTTGCTTTATACACAATCTATTATAGATGTATGACATGATTTCAATAATAACAGCATACATGTCAATCATCATTTTATTTACAATGAAGAATAGATTAATAAATAGTCCATTCCTCATGAGAGAGATTTCCAAATACCTATTACATATAAATGTGCTTTGAAAAGTCATTTTCAAAAATAACTTGCAAAGTATCTTTAAATGTGGTGTTTTCAAATTCCCCAGGCACTGAGCTTTCTTTCTCATCATGATACTAAAGAATGGAGTGTTGTGTTCTGTGTAATCAGCTGTGGTCTAATCTCTGTGCAAAAAGGAAACACATGGCCTTTCTCAACGTGTTTGCAGTCCAAAGTAACATCCACAAAATAGAGAAAGTTGAATATTGTATTATAGTTGCACTGCCTAGCTTAAAGGTCAAAGACAGAATCCACCTCAGCTGTAGGAATCTGGGAAACCTGTGTCGAAAACATGAGACTGGAATAGGCCACATAAACTAAGTCAGGCTTTTCAGTGAATATGAGCAGAGAAGTGAAAATTAAATGTCAGCTAGAATTTGTGTGTAGATTGTGTAGATAAACTATAAAATGCCTTTCTCAGAATTTCTAATTTCAAATATCCTTTTTCTCCTAGCTTAAAATAATCATGAGAATGTCCTACTAATGACAAACACATTGGTTAGATTCCAAGGTCCAAGTCACTGGGCTAGGAATGCAAACAAACGTGCAGGCTACACCAAAACTCATATTGTATACACACAACATGAAGAGAACTCAGATTAGAGTTATGATAGTGTAACAAATCTGATTAAGAATGTAAAGCATATTCATTGAAAAAATATAGAAAATATAGAAAAGTAATGAAGAAGTTCTTTGATCAAATATATTAAAGAGAGGTAATTGCTATAAGCACTTAGGACTATATTTTACTAGATTTTTTTTTTGTGTGTGTGTGTGTATGCCTTCTACACAAATATAAACACATGGGTTGATATCCTGCTGTGAATTCTTGGGACTGTCTGTGAAGATGAGAGGAGTGGGGTAACGGAAGCTACAATTTAATGTCCCTTTCAATTAAAATGCTTTGTCTTGTGTTGATTTTCAGAGCTATCATTTTTATGTATGGTATGACAAATTACTCTCTTCAGCACCATTGTGTATGTACTTACATTGTCTACATTGTTCCATATGAGGTTTCATAAATACTCAGACTGAATAAAATGGAAATGATTACCTTAGAGTTCTTTCCCTGGCTTTGATTTAGGAAGCACATGAAAATTGAGTTACTCAGTATTCCTTAAAAGGTTTCCAGTGTCTATATCTGCTGCAATATGAGAAAAATGTCATCTTGCAAGATGTGTTTGTGATGCAATTAATATAAATCTTTATATTGGGTTTATATGTCTCTTAATACCAAATTACCTGTGTTTTGCAGAATGGAACTGCTTTACTGAGAGTTTATGTCTTAAAAATATTAGTTTAGACCATGTGCAAGAGAGAAATGTGTGTCAAATATGACCTATACTTATACAGCTCACTATTTAGACTAAGAGACATGAAGCATATGAATTACACTGATGAGTTAACAATGATTATAAATTCCAGAAAAGAGCAGAGGCAATCTGAATCCTTTTTCAGATTCTCTTGGGCATTACATTGACCAGGAAACCTCTGAGTTCTCTGTCTAGTCTATAGACCGTTTTATAGTACTTTCATTACACTATCACTGCCTCTGTTATTGTACTTAACTCCACTTTTCCTTGTATCTTTCTTTTTTTTCAGCTGTGAGTACACTGAGAGCAAACAGTATGACATTCCTTTTTGCATCCCTGGGAATAGCATCTGACACATAAAATTTATTTTATTTTATTTTATTTTATTGTTTTTGACAGAGACAGAGAGAGACAGAGACAGAGAGAAGGGGGAGGACCCATAGCAGTCTCCATAGTTGTACATCATCAGTTTTCAATATGGTTTGGTCCACACAAGTGGGAAGGGGCTGCGCAGGACAGAACTGGGCTGGGGGCCTCCCAAATGGGAGGCACGCCCCCTCAAGCCAGTGGCCGAACTGGGAGGCTAGAACCAAACTTGGGGCCTCGTGCATGGGAAGCACAACACCTCAGTTTGATTCTTTGTCCTAGGGGCTGCAAAGTGAGTGCTTAACCCACTGAGCCATCCTGGCTTCCCCATAAAATTGTTTTATAAATGCTACTGGAATTTATGAAATCAAGAGAAGTTCAACAAGAGAATTAGAAGGTTTTATTTTGATCTCCAGGTACCAGAAGCTTTTTAAAAACCTAAATTTCAGAAAGCGGTCATAATATAGAGGGGGACTCACAAAGATTGCCCAGGGTGCAGAATGTGGTGGCATTGCGGTGTCCATCTCAAATGACTGATGGTTTAAGGGATAATAAATTTAATAATTTTTGAGTTGGAATACAAAATTCAAAGGCAAGTGGTTATAAGTTAACAAGCTACCCTCTACTTAAATAAGGCAGTGAAACAAAACAATAGAAGTTTTTTTATAATTTACAAAAAAAGGTGATTGTCTAAATAATTGAATAATCTCCAAAAATTTAAGACACAGTCTTTCCAAATCCCTTCTTTGTCTCCTACATTACTTTCACTTTCTATGGCATTTTAAGCCAACTTTTAAAAACACAAATATAGTTGTAATAGGCATCCAATGTGAAGCAGCTTGGCTGTGGGAGGGTTTTAGGGGAAGGGAGAAGGGCATTGTATTTGAGGAGATTGGTGGGAATTTATAATATGCATGTATATGATTTATATGATGTATATGATTTATCAAACCTTAATTACCCTAAGAAACACATTTTAGAAAAATTCAGATTGAGGTTAATATAATTGAATAAAAGTGCCCTGGTTCTGGTTTACCATATAATTCTTGTCACCTAAATTAAATCTATATAAAGATATAATTACATGCTTTGTTCTGCTCACATTTCTCATTAGCCTTTCTTATAAAAACCCTTTAGGAATGGGTCACTTTGTCAGTATTATTTTTAGCCTGATTACATTTATTTTTAAGTTGAAAGCCAAATTTGTTGAGATTGTATTTGGATGACAATATTTTATTACAGAGCTAGAAAAAAATATCTTAGAGGTGGAAGATATCTTGTAACGTTATTAACCCAAACCTGAAGAAGGTGAACATGAAGATATGTACTAAGTTTTTTAATCAAGTGATCTTTGCTGTTTCCCTAGTCCTACCATTTACCTTGTAGATTTTCTATTAAGTAGAAATAAATCAAATCATTAAATACTTGAATGAATATAGTTGATTAGAAAAATTACTTTAAATATTTTGATTGAGAGCCTACTGAATTAAATGTTCTAATAAAAGGTAAGCTTCATTAATGCAGGGGTTTTTATCTGTTCCAGAGCCTAGAAACAATGTCTGAAATATAATAGATGCTCTATGAAATCTTTTTAAATCAACAAGCCTAACAAATTAATAGGTATGAAGAAATAAAACATATTTAGCATTAAAACTGTACCAAATAATATTCAATGTTGAATAATTCAAAGTCAATATTGTGACTACCATGTATCATAACATCATTAAAGGGTTTTTATTTTTAGGTTTCAGAAGATTATTTTGGGGGATTCTCATTTTATGGGTTGATAAAAATGAATTTTATAGGGATTTAACTTCTGCTTTAAAATGTTTAGAGACAGAGAGCTTACTTACTGTTCAAACTTAAGCCTTTTTATTAATGTTATTGAGACTATTCTCCTTGTAATTCATGGGAGAAGACCAAGAAATATGATTTAATTACAGGTAGCAAAATTTTGGCAGTAAATTATGAAATAAATTAACTCATTAATCTACCCAACCACCCACCTATTCATAATGGTTCTGCACTGGAAGCTGGCACGACAGATGAACTAGGAAGTGTATAGTGTAGAATGGTTCGATAAAGTCTGCCTATTTAATATTTATTGGGCATCCTCAGTGTGCTAAGTAACCCATAGAATACAGATTAGATCACAGTTCTCACCTTCAAAGAGTAAGACATAAACATCTCATAAAGTTTCTATGGAATGAGGCAACTTGCCAAACCAAAAAATAAATACATTTTAGAAGTAATGACTGCAATTTTACTCTTGAATCTTGATTCATTCTTGTTCAGTCTGGAGGAATAAATCTGAAACAGAGCAAATGGGGCATATCCAGCCTGTGTTCAGTTACCAGGCCATTGGAAGTAGGCCCATCCATCTGCAAAAGGCTGTAGTGAACTGCCTTTATGGAAGAAAAGTTTGATTTGTGTTTTAAGAGATAAAAAATTTTATCAGTTCTTAAAAACTTTGTGATACAAAGTTCAAAGAAAAGTTATTTTAGAAAGTTGCCTCTATTTAATTATGCAGAACTTGAAACAAAAATTTATTCCAGATAATATTTTTATGTATGTATGTATGTGTGTATATCTTTTTAAAGATTTATTCTACTGTTCTTGACAGAAACAGAGACAGAGACAGAGAGAAATAGGGAGAAGGAGGAGGGCCCAGAGCAGTCTCCATAGCTGCATGCCATCTGTTTTTCTACATGATTTCATTCCACACAGGGCTGGGGCCTCCTGCATGGGAGGCACAGCCCCTTGAGCCAAAGGCTGAACCAGGGTCGGGGGCAAGAACCAAACTGGGGCCTCCCACATGGGAAGCACAGCCCAGTTTAACATGTGGGTTCACATGGGCCAGGGCTTGGACCCAATCCTTAGTCTCTGGGGTTGCAAAATGAGTGCACAACCTGCTGAGCCATTCCGGCATCCCCCAATTATTACCATTTTTTTATTTTTTATTTTTTTACGTTCCCATTCCCACCCCTTTCTTTGGCAACTATCCACTTGTTCTCTATATCTATGGTTGTTTCTGTTTGGTTTTGTTTATTCATTTATTCCACATTTTTGGATTCAACCTATAAGTGAGGTCATATGGTATTTGTCTTTCTCTGTCTGACTTATTTCACTTAGCAGAATGCCCCATAGGTCCATCCATGTTGTCGCAAATCGTAAGATATCATTAATTTCTTTTATTACTGAGTAATATTCTGCTGTGTGTGTTGTGTGTGTGCTCTGTGTGTGTGTGACATCTTCTTTATCCATTCATCATCTACTAATAAACACCTAGGTTACATTCACAGTTTGGCTATTGTAAACAATGCTGCAATGAACATAAGGGTGCATATCTCTTTTCAAATTAGTATTTTTGTTTTCTTTGCATAAATACCCAATATTTTCAAACAACTAACTTTCTGAATTGAACTCTTCCTCTATAAGTCCAACTTCAACCACACAATATATTCCCAAGAGAATGCCTTTTCTACAGTTCACATTCCAATCATCTGCTAAGGCAAGTGATGAAGCTTGGAGGTTAGGGGTAAGAAATAAGGTCTTGAAGTTTCCTGCAAGAAGTAGAGCTATGCATTTTGCTTTCATCCCTGGATGGATGCCTGATCAGTTGCAGGATCTGAGGATGACATTGGTGGAGCATCAGTATGTGGTGGAGAGTGTGGTGAAAGAATTATTGGGAAAGCTCGGTGGGTATACTCTGAAGGTGGCTCCTGAACCGGAACCTTCTTTCTACTCTACCACTGTATGAAGGCAGAAGTCTTGCTGTAACAGCTTACTTAGCAAAAGGGTTTGTTCTGCAATTTGAAGAAAAGTCAAAGGAAGGAAAGAGGACCATCATCCCAAGTTCTGTGGCCGTTGAAAGAACACGAGAGGATCATGCTGATTCCAATGGCTTCCTGTGAAGGAGTGCAGAGAGGAGAGGACAAAGTGTAGGCTATGGGGTTGTTCAGGCATCCTGGGTAAGTGAGGAGACCTCCCACCTCACCAATAACACTACATGCCTTTTATTTTCCTCAGCCCTACTTATGTGTGGATGTGTGTGTGTGTGTGTGTGTGTGTGTGTGTGTGTGTGTGTGTGTGTGTGTGGATTGGGCAGAAACAGGGTGGGAGAGAGCCGGTAAAGGTAAAGCCTATTGCCTGAATACTTGATTGTTCTTTTTTATATTATAAGAAACATAGTATTTGTCCTCACCTATGTGCCCTAGTCCCAAGATCCTACTATTTTTTTTTAATTTATTTTTTTTGTTTTTGACAGAGAGAGAGAAGACAGACAGAGCCAGAGAGAGAGAGGGGAGGGCCCAGAGCAGTCTCCGTAGTTGACAGCATTAGTTTTTCACATAGTTTCACTCCACAGGCGGGCACAGGGCTGCGCAGGGCAGGAACTGGGCCGGGGGCCTCCCGCATGGCCCCGGCAAGAGCTGAACTGGGGGCACACCCCAGTTCAGTATGTGAGTCTGCATAGGCTGGGGCTGGGATTCGATACCTGGTCTCTGGGGCTGCAAAGCGAGCGCTTAACCCGCTGAGCCATCCCAGCTTCCCCCCAAGATCCTACTATTAATACATATTTGCTGTTCAAATGCTGCTAGTGGCCTCCCAGTGTCTCCAAGGCAAAAATCCTAATTCCTTAGATTCAGGGGTCTCCAAACTACGGCCCGCTGGATGCGGCCTGCAAGGCTCGCTCATCTGGCCCCTGGAGACCTTTTTATCTGAATAAAATAATATTAAATAAATCATTTAAAACAACGTCTATGTTTTGATTCTTTTTTATTTGGACCTCGAGTGTGTAGTCGGCCCCCAACTGCTATTTGATAGTTAATGCGGCTGAAAAGTTTGGAGACCCCTGCTTTAGATCATAGTTTTAGCATTGGCCTTTCCTTACCTTTCTAATCTCTCTTATCTTTTAACACCAATCTTTCTCTGTTTTAACCAGGTAGAGTAACCTAATACTGTTCACCTCCTGAAATTATGCTTGTACTCACTCAACAAGATATATTGAATAGCTCTTGGGTATCAGGCACTTTTCCAGGCATTAAGGGTAAAGTAGCTAAACAGGCATTCTTCCTCCTAACACTGAATTTATAGTCTGGTGAATAGAATATTTTTGTCTTAGTAAATTCTGTCCCTGCTTCTTTAATATGCTTCCTTCCTTCTTCTACCACAGATTAAATGTTACCTCACTGTGAAACCTTTATTCAGATAGAATAAATGTTACCTGGCTCTGTACTTTGTATTTATTGTTTGATGGGACTTTGTCTCTATTACTTGATCATCTCCCTACCTCATCTAAGCTCTCATTGATAGAAGTTGTGTTGTACCTCTGTGTGTATCTACAACAACTGATACATTCTGCATACTTCGAACTACATGCTAAAATGCCCACCCCTACTGTCTTTTATTGAAATGTCTTTATTACTTAATTTTGTATTTTTTCAGGGGTTATATAACATCCAGAGACTTGGCAATCCAAGTTTAGTTCAGAACAGTTACACAATCAAAATATGCTTTTAAAAAGTCTATTCCAAACAGTATTGGTTGAATGACTTAACATGTTTCTTTCTGTATCTAAACAGTGAAGTCATTCCTGTCTTTTGAACAAAAAACAAGGCACATAGCTTCCCAAATTATTTGCAAAATTAAGGGTAAACAGCTGCTATCATTTTGAAATACGACTATTTTGACCACTAGAAGCTCATTGTAATGGATACAAAAATAGAAATATTTATAGTTAACACAGACTTATGTGTTGCTAAATTATAATCACTGCTTCTGTGATTAAGGACTGGCTTGCATTTGGGACTTGTCTTGAAAACAAAAATTTTCACCAGGAAAATGGTTGTTTTCCTTTTTTCAGTTGTTGATAAAAAGTAAAGTAATATAAAATTTTCAAATGGCAATCTGTGACACTTTTAAAACTATCAGTTGAACTTTATTGACCTGCTCTATTAGGAGAACTACAATAAATAGGAATGTAGTTGATTAGAGTCTAGACAACCTCAGAATTTAAAAGTTGAAGAAATAGCAGAGCAATTTCAAGCAGCTAAAACTGGCATCCTAAGAGTGAGGGTTCAGCCTCCCATTGTGTCTGGCAGCCCAGCATGGTGTGAGAGTAGTAGAAGCAGCAGGCTGGATGGGGCCACAAGGAGCAAATCATGCAATAAGGTAGCAGAAACCTGTGTATAAAATTTATCAAGTACCAACAGAATAATGGGTAAGTCAGGGGATGAAAACATGGATGGATTATGACATAAGGCCAACTATCCTCTCGCAACCCCAACACCTCTGTTCTATGTGTGGATGCCTGCTGGTTTTCAGATGAAACACCAGAAAAACATCAGGGTATTAATCCTGGAATGAAAGAGATTTATTTTTGGCACCTGGTGGAAAGGGCTTGGAGTATAAATCAAGTTGACTTACAGGAAAAAAATTACATTTCTTCCATATTTGAGTTTAGAAGGGCTATGCAAATATGGTGTACTAGATTTCTGTGCATTTCTGTGTACTACTGAAGGATATATTTCTAGATATGAAATGCTGGGTCAAAAATGTGTGTATCACCAACCAATGTCACCCCATTAAATTTAACAATTTAAAAAAAATGTATGTATTTTTCACATTTTGGTAGCTACTACCAAATTGCCCTCAAAAATTATATATGGTTTTATTATTCTACTAATGATGTATGAGTGGCCTTTCTCTGATGCCTTTGCTAATATTTATCAATAGCTTCTAAAGATTCATTTACCTAAAATATCTCCTCTAATTTATTTTCACATAAATATCTCTTTTGGTTTGCCTCCAGAAAAGACTTGCCCAAAGATAATTATATTTAGCTCAATTTCATTCACATTCAATGTCACTAATTCATTTTTATCATCTTTTATTTATTTATTTATTATTATTTTTTTTTTGCTTTAAGGACTTGTAAAATAGAGGTGGAGGACAAGAGACTAACATTATCAAGTGGTTATAGTGAACAAAGTACTTTATAACTAGTATTTCTCATCCTTATAATATTATTTTAGTGCTTTTCAAAGTGTGATCTCTAAACAAGCAGCACCTGGCACCTTTTTTGAAATGCAAATTCTCAGTTCTTGTTTTAGACCTACTGAATCTGAAACTCTGCGGAGGACCCAGCACTCTGTTTTCCCTTTTCATAAGCCTTCCACGTAATTCTAATGTACCCTACAATTTGAGAACAACTGCATTACGCCCAATACATAGATGAGGAACTGAACTGAAGAAGTAAGGAACTTGCTTCAAGACATCATCTATACAAGGTTGGTCTGACCTCAGAGTCAGCACAATTCTTTGTCCTTGTGTAGATGTAAATTTTAATAGGATACAGGTGTAAGATGTGCTGTTGAGGAAAGACACTATGGTAATATATGATAGTGTGGGACTTTAAGAAAACCAAGAAGCTGCAAAAGTTTGGAGATAACTACTAGTAATGTCAGGTGCTTACTGGTAGAAAACACCAGGACCCAAAAACTGGGAGAGAGAGAAACAGACTTTGACAATATAAAGGCTGGGCCTGAAATTGACACTGGGTCTGTGATTCCTTTTATTCTCAAAAATATGCCAGAAATGTAGAGAATAGACAGTATTCAGGGCATAGGCCCATGATATATGGGTTAGAATTACTGCAGTGCTCATTTTTAAATCAGATTGTTCGGGTATTTTTTGTTATTGAGTTCTATGAGTTCATTATATATTTTGGGTAGTATTCTCTTAACTGGTATATGATTGGTAAACGTTTTCTCCCATTTAGTATGTTGGATTTCTATATTTTTAATTGTTTCCCTTGCTGTATAGAAGTTTGATGTAATGGCTTCCTTTGCTGATTAGAAACTTTTTAGTATGACGTAGTCTCAGTAGTTGATTTTTACTTTTGTTGCTATTACTTTGGTGTCAGATTCAAAAATACCATCAGTGAGACCTATGCCAAAGAGTTTACCACCTATGTTTTCTTCTAGAAGTTTTATGGTTTTAGTTCTCACATTCAAATCTTTAATCTATTTTCAGGTAATGTTTGTGTATGGAGTTAGAGAGTGTTCTAGTTTCCTTCTTCTGCATGTGGCCAGCTTGTTGTCTCAACACAATTTAATGAAGAGATTGTCCTTTCCCCATTATATGTTCTTGGCCCCTTTGTTATAAATTAATTAACCGCATATTTATGGATTTATTTCTGGGCTCTCTATTCTGTTCCCTTGATTCCATGTGTCTGTTTTTATGTCAATACCATACTGTTTTGATTACCGCTTGTCTTCAGCTTTGTTCTTTCTCAAGATTGCTTTGACTACTCAGAGACTTTTGTGGTGCCATACCAATTTTCAGATCATTTGCTCTATTACTGTGACGAAGGTCATTGGATTTGCATAAGGATTGCATTGAATCTGTAAATTGGTTTAGGTAGTATGAACATTTTAATGATAATAATTCTGCCAATCCATGAGCACAGAATATCTTTGCATTTATTCATGTCTTAAATTTCTTTCCTTAGTCTTCAGTATATGAGGGCTGTACAGAAAGTATCTAGCCATATAACCATTCTCGTTAAATTGACAATGACTGTATTTTTCCCAGACAGCCCTTGTACTGGTTTTTTACCTCCTTGGTTAAATTTATTTCTAGGTACTTTAGTCTTTTTGATGTAGTTGTAAATAGTATTGTTTCCTTAATTTATCTTTCTGATAGTTTGTTATTAGTGTATAGAATCACAACAGATCTTTATGTATTTGATGTTTGAATCCTGCAACATTATTCAATTAGCTTATTAGTTCTAAAAGTTTTTTTGATAGTATCTTTAGGGCTTTTTATTTATACATAATATCATGCCATTTGCAAATAATGACTGTTTCAGTTCTTTCTTTCCGAATTAGGTGCCTTTTATTTTTTATGCTTGCCAGATTGCTCTAGGTAAGGCTTCCAATACCCTGCTGAATAAAAGTGTTGAGAGACAGCTTTCCTGTCTTATTCCTGATGTCAGACTTTCAGCTCTTCACCATTAAGTGTGATGCCAGCTGTGGACTTGTCATATATGACCTTTATTATGTTGAAGTATGTTCCTTTTATATCTGCTTTGTTGAGAGTTTTTATCGTAAGTGGATGCTGAATTTTTTCAAATGCCTTTTCCAAAGAAAACATACAGATAGTCAACAGGAATATAAAAAGATATTTACTATCATTAATCATCAGGAAAATGCAAATCAAAACCACAATGAGATATCACCTTACACTTGTTAGAATTGCTATTATTAAAAAATGCGAGTAATAACAAGTGTGGTGAGGATGTGGAGAAAAGGAAACCCTTGTGCACCATTAGTGGGAATATAAATTGGGGCAGCCACTATTTAAAATAGTATGAAAGTTCCTCAAAAGGTTAAAAGCAAAACTACCATATGAGCCAGCACTTCCTCTTCTGGGTACTTATCCAAGGAAAATGATAACACCAAATTGAAAAGATATATGTGACCCCTTGTTTATCATAGCACCATTTATAGTAGCCAAGGTATGGAAACCGCCTAAGTGTCAATCAGTGAATGAATGCATAAAGAAACTATAGTATTAACATATATACAATTGAATATCATTCAGCAAATGAAATCCTACCACTTGTGACAACATGAATGAACTTCCAGGGCATTATTCTAAGAGAAGTCAAAGAAAGAATGATAAATACCATATGATATCTCTTTTATATGGAATCTAAAAAACAATAACAAAAAATTGAAGCACGAGAATAAAGTGATGGTTGCCAGGTGTTGGGAAGTGGGGTTGGGAGAAAGGAGTAAAGGGTGTCAAAGGTAAAAAAAAAAAAAAAAGTAAAAATAAATAAATTAATTAATTAATCAAACATGAGACCTAGAAGAAATGGCATGCACTTTAACCACAGTAGAATATATAGCAGACTCTTAAAAAGCCTGTTTAAAATGTGCAAAATTTGCAAGCCTCTTCAATATTTGATGAAAATAGATGGATTACTTAAGAACTAAAATTTATTACCTAAAATAAATTTATAAAGATCTAAATGTTTGTGGACTTTTAAACATAGTAGACATTCAGGAAATATAAGAATTTCAAGGAGAAAAACAGTTTTCATTGGTGATATAAAAATGTTTACAACCAAAGAGCCTCTTATCTCATTTCTGCTTATCATGTGCAGTGTGGTCCTGTCACTTAATAAACCTTAGCTTTCATTTTGACTCATATATTCCTTATATAACATACTTTTTATAGATCATTTACCATATCTATTGCTATTGCCATGACATTAAAGAATAAATTCTTAAGGTATAAACTAGACTCCATTTTAAATTGGAAAGAGAATAACAACTTTGATGTACCTACTTGTATTTTTTAATAAGCAAAAGTACCGGTATATAGGAGACTGCTATGCCTTTGGATTGAAAATATTCATTTATAAAATAATTGTTATGCACTAAAGATATAAGTTGTGATTTATCTACTTTCTTGTGCATTGATATAAAGGGTTCACTTGAAGACTGAATCTAGTTAGAGTATTTACAGGCTTACTTAATAACACTTCCTAAATTACCATCAAACTTCTGTGTGCTGGGAATTCTTCTCTGATAGGAGAAAAAGATTCTTTTATAGCTTCTTCTTCCTCGTGACCAGGAATATTCATTGGTAAGACTAAGATTTTAATGTCTGGTTAAGGCTTTTGTCTATGGCCAGTAAGCAGAAAAAATAAATAAATAAAGAATTATTATAGTACTGATAATATATTATAGCAAAAGATAGGGTCAGAGCTGGAAGGAGACAAAAAAACAAATTTATCTTGTGTTAGATTTAGGGCATCTTTGTCAGAGATGATTATTAGTCACTGAAATATCTTTTGTTTTGTTTATGGAGAAAATATTGCAGGTTTTGTGGTTACAAGGTTGGATCGCAGATGTATATGAGAAATAGAGGATGAAGGGCTTTCATTTTAATAGACAGGGTTCAGTGTGACTCATTGTCAAGTAAAGAAAATTGGTTCTAAGAAATACACACTTTCCCTAGCTTGCTTTGCCTGCTCACATAAAAACATAACTCAGTATGCATAGAAGGAGTACATGGCCACTACTCATTCAAGAATGTAAGCTTGGAAAGGGGGTCCAATGAGTAGATCCCTAAATTCAAGAGCTTTTTGAATCTGGAAGTAGGGTAAAGACAACGTTGACTTATTATGATATACATGAGTACCCACCAAGGGTCTTCTGGGTTGACCTTTAGGAAAAGGACTTTTTTTTCCTACTATAAAACAACCAGGAAAATATCTAATCGATTTAGGGGAAAGTATTGTAGGTAGTAGAGTATAGTCCAGTGGTTCCCAAAATTTAATGTGCATCTGAATAACGAGAGTCTGTTAAATAGAGGTTTTTGGGTCATGCACCCAGAGTTTCTGATTTATTTCACCTGGGATAGGGCCCAAGAATTTGCTTTTCTAACCAGTTCCCAGATAAGGCTGATAATCTGAGAAGCACTGGTGTAGGCAAAAGATTTGGGAATCAGATTACTACCTACAGGTCCTCACATTTAATTGTCGAGTGCCCTTGGACAAATCCCATAACCTTTCTAATTTTTTATCTCTCCATTGTAAATTATGCATGATGATAATAACAACAACTTAATGAGGTTGTCCAGAATTGTTAGGAGGACTAAATATAGAGATGCAGGATAATGGTTGTAAAAGTTGGTTAATAAAGTCTGTGTGATGGTTAAACTTCATGTGTCAATTTGACTGAGCTAAGGAATGCCCACATAGCTGGTAAAATACCATTTCTGTGTGTATCTGTGAAGGTGTTTCCAAAAGAGATTGGCATTAGAATCAGTAGACATATGAAGATATTTGCCCTCACCAGTGTGAATTTGCATCGTTCAATCAATTTAGGGCCTTGATAGAATAAGATGGTGGTGGTAGATCAAAGTTTCTTTCTCTTAAGCTGGGATGTCCATCTTCTCCTATCCTTAGACATCAGAGGTCCTGGTTCTTGGGCCTTCATAATGGAACTGAATTACATTAGCTTTACTGGCTCTCCAGCTTGCAGACAGCAGATTATGGTTGATGCTTTGCAGCCTCCACAACTACATGAGCCAATCTCTATAATAAGTCTCTCAGATAGATAAATGATAGATTGATAGATATAGATAGATAGATAGATAAATAGATGATAGGTTATAGGTAGATAGATAGATAGATTAGATAGAGAGAAATGGATTGATCTTATTGCTTCTGCTTTTCTGAAGAACCAGGAATAATATTGTGTGTTTCTTCCCCTTTATTTTTATAGTCAGAAACAAAACAAAACTCCTCCATCCACAAATTTATCTCCAGGTGACTCTGCCTTGCTTTTCTTGGGGCTCATGTAAGCCAAAGTAAGTGAGCAGTCTATCACAGAAATAAATTGTGAATTCTGTTAGTGTTGATGACCCAACTAATAGCCACTTCTTCCCCTTTTTTCTTAACAGAACATTGATTTTGTTCAAGAATGAGACAGCTTTGTGCTTAAGGAAGAAGAGTCCCTTCCTTCGCCCAGAAATGTGAATCCTGATTGGGCTAAGACCATCTTAGTAACTTGGCTTTATCTCACATGAATAGTACTAAGAGGATCAAATTTATATGTTTCATATATATTTATTCAGTGTCGAACACTGTTCTTGGTATAGACATGTGAAGATGAAGAATACTGACTGATAGTCTTAAATGGGAAGACAATATTAAACAGATAATAACACAAATAATTTTGGTCATGAAGTAAAAGTACTGTGTGTAATAAGACTATGTAATTAGAATCCTAACCAATTCTGGAGGAAGTGAGGGAAAAGGGTGTCAAGAAAAATTTCTGTAAGTAGCACTTAAGCTAAGAATTAAGGGTGGGTAACAGTAAAGATATTTCAAGTTTGTATAAAGACTGTGATGTAACAAGTTTTGTACATTACCCAAATAGAGATATCATTAGAGGTCAAATTATAGGTGTTACATAGATTATGTTGGGAGTTTCAGACTTTAGTGCAAGAGCAAAATGGGAAGTAACTGAAGGATTTTAGTTTCAATCATAAGAGCAGATTTGCATTAAAAAAATGAGTATTCTGGCTGCCCAGAAGAATGAACTGAAAGGGCGTATGTGGCATATGTGAAGCTTATTATTAGACACTGCAACAAGAGATGGTCACAGCTTGAACTAGGCCTGCTCTGTCCAATATGGTAGGCACTAGCCACAGGGGGCCACTAAGCACTTGAAATGTGGCTTGTCCAAATTTCCTTGTGCTATAAGTATAAAATATTAGTACATATGAGATTTCAAATACTAGCAAAAGAAAATAATGTAAATATCTCACTAATAATATTTTATATTCATTTCATGTTAAAATTAGAATATTTTGGATACTTTGCATTAAATAATAACATTAAATGTAAATTCACCAATTTTTTTTTTTTAATTTTAATGTGGCTACTAGAAACTTAAAAATTATATGTGTGACTTGCACATGTGGATTACATTATATTTCATCAAATGGTACTAATCACTGTTTTGGCAACAGAGATGGAAGTCGATACATTTGAAAAGTATGCAAGAGACTAAATTGACTAATTTGATATTTTATTGTGGAAGAGAGAATTATCAAGAATTGTATCTCTGTTTATGATAGAAATAAATGGATGGATACAGCATTTCTTGAGATACTGAACAAGGACCTGGATTGAGGAGAGTGTGAAAGAGAATGTGCTCACATTTGGTCATAATTGAGTCTGACATTCCTCAGAAAAGATATCTGAGCAGGACATATGCATTTAGGAGTTGGTCAAATATGGCAAGTGAAGACATAGGAATGGTTGAGTTCAAGGAAAAACTGATAGTTTAAATAAAAAAAAAAGAAGAGACTGAGAAGGACCTGCCAGAGGGGTAAGAGGCAAACCAGGAGAGTGTATTAGAAGAAAAGGAGGAAGATATCACCATATCAATGGGTATTGAGACAAAAATTGTAAAATATTAATAATTACAACAGAAACCTTAAGGCCCAGAGAGGCTTGTTCAATAAAGAAACAACTTATGTACATTTCCTCTTCCAGGGCAGTAACAGTGTAATTTCATTTAATTGAAAGGAGAGAATGTAAGAAATGCAAGTACTCATTTTTCATAGGTGAAAAAGAGGATAAAAATGGGAAAGTTCAGATCATGTCTTTTGAATTTTCATTCCTTTCACTGTTACAAAGAGGGACTAAAACTGAGTTTTCAGTTACTTGGATGATATTACATAATAGCTTAAATCAAAGGTAATACAGTCTAGCTTTGTGGTTTCCTATTAACATTTTAGCCAATGAAGAGTGAGTATTGTCTAAGTCTTTGTGTTTGCAATATTGCAATTATTTTGATTATGAATTTAAATTCCTAAAATTTTGAATGTAATTTGAGGAGAATTTTTGATTCTAAAATCAAGAATCAATAGAGCATCAATATTTTTTTCTTTTATAGTTAGAGTAGATTAGAATTATAAGAGCAGGGAAACTGAAAAGTAATAGTTTAAGTTATAAAGATTGTGTTACAATGTTTAACATAATGCAGATCATAGAAAAACTTATTTTAAAATTTCTTTCAAAAATATATTAGACATTTATCTCTTTGTACAAAAACAATTTATTATTTGTGAATATGGAAAGAGAATCAAAAATTCACAAACAAGATATATAAGAATTAACTATTGATAAAAATCGTCAGCAGGTTAAATTAAGTCTGAATTATTCAATAAAAGTCTTTGAAACAGCTGATCAACTATTTGTAATAATCTATAATCATGGATCAAATTAGATTTCTTGCACCATATGCCCAAATATACTAAAATAAACTCCATATGGATTAAATATGCAAATGCAAAATGAAACGGAAATGCTAAAGAATTCATAAGTGATTATGCATACAAGAAGAAAACCTAAAGGAGAATATTGATAGATTTAACTTTATAGAATTCAAGATATTAAAAATACTCTAGGGGATGCCGGAATGGCTCAGCAGAGTAAACATTCATCTTGCAGCCCCGGGGTCTGAGGATTGAATCCCGGCCTTGGCCTGCTCAGACCCATAAACTGAACTGGGGTGTGGCCTCCCGTTCGGTTCTCAATGGTGCGAGCTTCCAATGTGGGAGGCCCCCAGTTAGACCCCCAGTTTACAAGTGCATGACTCCCATGTGGGAGGCCCCTAGCCCCATTACCGCCCTGTGTGGCCCCTCAACACCCCTCCGCCCACCTGTGTGGAATGAAACTATGTCAAAACTGATGACATACAACTATGTATGGAGATTGCTCTGGGCCCTCCCCCTTCTCTCTGTCTCTCTCTGTCTCTGTCTCTGTCTCTGTCAAAAAATAAAAACAATAAAATAAATCTTTAAAAATACTCTAAACTAAAATGAAAGGCAAACTACTACTTGGAGGAAATATTCACAATATATGAAAAAGGGTAATATATTTAATATAAAAATCTTATGAAACTAAGTAAAAAGATAAAAGTCTAGTTAAGATATAGGCAAAAGTCATGAAAAAGAAAATCACAAAATTAAAAAGAGTAAAATTCCTTTCCATGTAACTATTAAAATTTTTTTTTAATAACAAATACTATTTTGAGATCATGAAATCTTTCATATCCCTTTGGTATAAGTAAATATAATCTTTTTTGGAGAACATTTTCAAAACATGTTTTAAACCTAGAAAGCTGCATATAGTTTTGACCCAGAAATTTTGCTTATATTACATGACTACATCTCAAGGAAATTATGGCTATATATACAAAATACATGCATAAGAACATTCATTACAACATTATTTAAAGTTATGAAAATTAAAAGTCTACATGTCCAGAAAGGGAGGATTGATTAAATAAAACATGTTACAGCCATACAATGAAATATCATTTTATAAGTATGTAAAGATAAATATTTAATATCTGAACATATGTTTATAACATAAATTTTTTGTTGTTTTTTTAAGATTTATTTATTTATATTTATTATTTTTGACAGAGAGAGAGATACAGAGACAGAGACAGAGAGAAGGGAGAGGGCCCAGAACAGTCTCCATAGTTGCACATCATCCGTCTTTCCATATAGTTTCATTCCACAGGTGGGCGGGGCTGCACAGGGCAGGAACTGGGCAGGAACTGGGCAGGGGTCTTCACCCCAGTGAGAACCGAACTGGGGGAACTCGCCAGTTCAGCACATGGGTCCACATGGGTCGGGGCCGGGACCCGATCCTTGGTCCCTGGGGCTGCAAAGTGAGCACTTAACCCACTGAGCCATCCTGGCTTCCCACAACATAGTAAATTTTTTAATGGCAATGAAATGTATGGTATTATTTTTCACACATAGGACTGACTATAGAATGCACACCAAATTGTAGATGTGATTAATTCCAGATGGTAGCATTATGGTGGTAAGTATAAAAATTTCTCTTCTCTTTTTTACTTGTCAAAATTTTATAAAATGTTCTTTTATTTCTATCTTCAATAACTTGCTTTCTAAAATTATGACATATTCAAACATACAGAAATGTATAAAGTATAACAAACATTCTAGAACTGAGAACTCAAAGTGCCAAATCTTAACATTTTATTATGTTAATTGCAGGATTTTTTTTCTTTTCCTTTTCCTTTCCCTTTTCTTTTCCTTTTTTCTTTTGACTTTGTTTTGGTATTATTTTTCATATTTAATAAGATTTGCACTTCAAACCATAAGGAAATAAGAGGATCAGGAGTTACTTTTTACCTTAAATATCACAAAAAACAAATGACAGGAGACAACCACTTTCTGACATTGGACTAAAGGAGTCAGTACGGTGACCCTTTAGGAAAGGCAGATGGGCACTAGAATCACCTGTACTTCTTGCCTGAAGGTAATGGTTGGATTGTAGTAGACACATTTGACATTTTTCTTCCTTTAGTACCCTTCCTTGATCACATGTCTAGTCTTGTCTCTGCAGCTCCACAATCCTGCAATTGTTGTTTACCAATTCAAATGTGTTTTTATATTTTTACTATGTTTATTTAGTATGAGGGAGGGCTAATAAATTTTGCCTTCACTATAATATTTTTTGTTACATTAGGCATATCTGAATATAACCAGTTCTGTGTAGTCACATGGTCTCTCCCTCCATCATTCTTGACCTTTCACACACAGATGCTCACATTTTTCATCCAGTGCACATTGAAATGGAAGAGTATCAAGACCAAAAAACTCAACATGAACTTCCCAACCCAGGCCTGAGCTTTGAATTTTTTCAGCTAAGGTGATCCCTTATGGTGATATTCCATGCCTTGCCTTTTGTTCTCAGGGTCAAAATGATGGACCCAGTTTTATCACCTGTAATGATCACTTTAAGAAGTTCTCACCTTCTTTTTCAAATATTTCAAATATTGAAGGAAATTTTTTCTCTCTTAAGAATTCATAACAGTGTGCTGTTTGAACTGAGCATCTGAACACTCTTCCATTTCGATGTGCACTAGGTGAAAAATGTAAGCATCGGTGTGTACAAAGTCAGGAATGATGGAGGCGAGATCCCATGTGACTACACAGAACCGGTTATAACTAGATATGTCCAATGTAACAGAAAATATTACAGTGAAGGCAAAAGTTATCAGTGCACCATTATACTATATGATTCTGTTCTATATAGATTAAAATTTTATAGAAATTGTATCACACTATATAAATATTTTTGCTCAATACTATGATTTTGAGATTTTTTACATTAATCCCCGAAGCTCTAGTTTATTTTCTTTAATTGTTACATAGTCTTCTAGCATATGAATCTGTAAACATTTATTCATCCACTCTTGTTTTGGTGGATATTTAGTTCATATTTTATATAATAAGTTGATATTATTTTTACAAAGTCATGAAAGTAATTGAGATTATTGAGCAGTGGCAAAACATATGATATAACGGTATTCAAATAATATATTTGACTGGACTATCTTATAGAAATTATCTGATTTTGCCACTAAAATGCAAATGTCCATAGATAATTTCCCCTTACATACTCATATAGATAAAACTCTGTTTAAACTCAAAGTAACTTATTCTCTCACCTTTAATTGAAAAACAAACAAACAAAACCACTTTAGTCTCCAAAACACTAATAAGAATTTAAAGAAAAAAGAAAACCTATTTTAAACTTTTTAAAATGGAAATTTTCTAGGCAATCACACATCTGGCAAAAAGAGAGAGTTTTTAGCCTTTTCTAAAGGTCAACTGAATTTTAACGTATAGTTCACCATTAAGTTGACATAGAGCTACTTATTTTTCTGAACCCAAAGGTAGTATTGATTGATGTTCACTTTTCTCTCCTAGGGGCTTGGCACATAATGGACAGTCAGTAAATATTTGTTGACTACATGGATATTGAATATATCGATTTTTGGCTTTGAGAGAAAGTCTGGTAGAGGGCATGTTGGTGTCAAAATGTGAAAATTTCAGCAACACTTGAGTGTTTTACAATAAGGAATGTTGGCAAAATATATACTTTAAATTGGTATTTTCCTAGAAAACCTGAGAAACATGATTGTGGCAAATTATAATAGATTCTTGTGTGCCTTGCTAGCCCTTTTACTCAATACTTACTAGATGATATTAAAGCTTTAATAAAGAAGTATCAGATAGCAGTATATTGGTACATACTTTATCAATGCCCATTTAAGGAAAAAAATATATATAATTGGAAATCATATAATATAAACTTATCATATATTAAGTAAAATTATTAAAAAATTATTTCTTATATTCTTTAAAATTTTATATTCTTTAAAATGTAAAGTTTTATCATTATTTTCTTTTACATTTATTCTTATTTCTTCAATATACACGCTTATATTCAGGCAATAACTCAGGAAACAACTGCTTTGCAGGTAATGCACATTTTTCCTCTCTGAACTATTTTATTTTCTGTTAAAATTGTGATTAAAATGTAAAGCTAACTGTGAAAGGAAACAAAACTGATGTCTAACTATATAAATGGAGTCACTTTTTCAAACGTGTTGGTGAATATTTGCAGCAGTCACATTTGTGAAGACATGGTGTTATTATGTTTTACGCATTTTTCATTCAATAATTTGCTCAACAATATCTTTAAGTGCCCAAAATGTGACAATTGTGTAATAATTGTACTGGCTGTGCTTGACAGTCCTGAGCCCTGCATTCTAACTATGGCACCACAACCAGCAAGTGGCTCCGTGCAGTGATTAAGAACTCTTTGTTCTGCAGAAGGAATCCACCCCCGCCCCCGCCCCTGGCCCTGCCCTGCGGGGTTAAATTTTACCAGTGTGACCCTGAGGATGATATACAATCGCTCCAAGCATCAGTTTTCTCATTAATAATGGAGATGAAAATAGCACCTAGGATTGCTAAAAGAGTGGTATGGGGCAACGTGTGTAAAGTGCAGTGGTCAGCACAGAAAGAGTACACATTTAGTGTCCACAGGACGATGAACTTGATAATGATGCTTATGTTCTAGAACTCTTTGGGTTTCTGTTTCCTCACCTGTAAAATACAAGGTGGAACCTGCCATTTACAGGTTCTCTTAAGTGCAAATAAGTGATTATTTGGGGGATTAAGAAAGCTTCTAGAAGAAATCATTTCTACCTCCATTGCCTTAGAATATATTAGGCATCCCAGGAGGTCTTTAAGACTAGTTGGAAATTCAAATACACAGAGATAAAAATTTTGTTCCTGAGATATGCACAGGTGAATTTTCCAGAGTGTTTAGTTTACCACACCCATGACTCTTGCCAAATACTAGCAACAGTCATACTTTCTTAAACATTGTGAAATTAAAAAATTGATCTTGGTCAGGGTTGAAGCTGAATACTCATCAATGAAGGAACCATTGATATATTTTTCCCATTTTCAGAAATTTTAAGGCCTGCCTTGTAGATATACACAGTCATAATTCTGGATACCTTACTACTCAGTATGTTACTCATAATATTTACATTCAGTGTCAGGATTTTAACACTTAAAAAATAGAGCGATTAATTTTTGAAAAGCATTTTAGTTTTCTTATATTTTATTGTTAAATTTATTGGGGTGACACTGATTAGTAAAAGTTACATAGGTTCCAGGTGTATGCATTGTGTGCTCACCACTCAGAGTCAGTTCTCCTTCTATCACCATGTATGTATTTGATGCCCACTCCATCCTTCACCCCCCTCCCCCCTTAGAAAATCATTTAAAAATATGTTTTAAAGATCATATTTGATGATGTGTTATTTTCCTATACTTATATTAAAATTTGTTCTATTTTTGTTGTCATTATAGTTTTTGGGGCAAATACTATTTACACTATTGATTTACACTATTGATTTTATTTGTTTGTTTTTGCTTGACATTTTGGGTTATGAGGTTTTACTCGTCCTGTTTTGATTTTAAAATTTACTCTCAGGGATAAGCTTTTATATTGATATCTTGAATTCAGTTGTGTCTTGGGGTGAGGGGTGGATAACAAACACACTGCTAAACTGCCTGCGAGTCTTCCCTCATCTGTTTTGTTATCACTCAGAGCTTCCATAGCATGTTATTTTTCCAAAGTATTTTAACACTGTTTTAATTTGTGTTATGCCTGTGAAATAAGAACACCATAAATATCACTGAAGTAGGTTAGTTTATAAAGCGTCAGTAAATATCTTGATTTTTAACAGAGACTAAAAGCCCAAACTCAAAATCAGAAATAACATATATATTGAAATAAACTCAGTGTGAAACAAGTCTAAAGGAAGTCTTTCTTGCAACAAAGAAAGGGGGATGCTAATAACAAATGCTATTTTTGAAATATTTTAGTAAGTTCCTTTTGACACAGTACTTTTAAAAATGTATTATATTACATACATTAAAAAGCACCAATCTTAAGTTTGTACAGCTCAATGAATTTGGACAAATACCCATTCTGAACTTCCCTCTATCATACACCTTGCACAGGATCTTAACTTCCTGTGTACATTTCTGTCTCTCCCTTCCAACTCCCGACCACTTTCTATAAGAGCATAAGCTCTCTGAGGGTAGGGGTTCAGCCAAGCTCATTTGCTTCTCTGTACCTTCACTGGTTAATGCTCAATTAATGGTGAATAAATTAATACATGAATAAACATTTAATAGGATATCTTATTACACTGCTTAGCTGCTTTTCTCAGTGGTTCAGACCTATGAAGAAGAGAGAAGTTAAAAATCATAGGTACCAATAGCAGCTTCAGCCTGAGGGTGTAAGTGCAGTTCAGAGACAGAGAGAGAGAGAGAGAGAGAGAGAGAGAGAGAGAGAGAGAGAGAGAGAGAGAGAGAATGAATCAGGTAAAAGGCATCTTGTCCTGGGGCAGACTGGTCCAGGAAAAAAAAAGGCTGTTTCACATATTTGATTCTTGGGAGTCCAAAGCAAAGAGGTGGTAGAAATCTAATCAATATCTGTTTGTTGAAACAGTAGGTCTGTGTAAGGGAGCTGCTTAAGGTGCCAGCACTCAGAAATCCTTCCTGAATACAATGTCCTGCATTATTCAACAGTTTTTAGTGACAGCAATCTCACAAAGATCAAGCATTAATTTAAAGTAAATGTGTATTGCTAATTGGAGACCACATTTTGATCTGGGATAAATGTATTACGTAGTGTATGATTTTGGTAAAATATCAAGGAAAAGAAAAATGGGTAAAATTACAAAGGTGTACAACATGCTTATAAGACTAATGCTTGGTAGTCATACCAGGCTAACGTCTGTAATGAACACATAGATTCAAATGTAGTGACTTAACTAACAAGTTTTACCTGTTGCTCATGCACAGGTCAAAGGAGTGTTCCTGGTCCCAGGGTTACTCCGGCCATCTCTTTTCCAAGTGGTACCTTGGAACCAGGCTCCTTTCCTCTTGGGGTTTCTTAACAGCATTTAAGGCCTGAGCCCCTCTCAGGGTGTTGTTCTGCACTCAGACAGCAGGTGAGAAGAGAAAAAGAGCTAGAGGATAATAAATGACATACATATGTCCACCTACATACCCTTCTCCAGAATTTAGTTACTTGGCTGCACCCAACTGCAAGACAAGCTGGGATTATGCTGTGTGCCATGGAGAAAAGAAGAACCAATGGTAAAAACAAAACAAAACACCCCTCAAAAAAACAAAAACAAAAAACCCAGCCACATTTTTTGGCATTAGGGTGAGCCCTATCTTTTTCCTTCTTATGAACTGTTAGGTTCATTTTCTTTTCACCCCTACTATATAATCCCAGCGCTGGGCAACCACAAATCTGTTCTCTGTTTTTATGAGTTTAGTTTTTTAGATTCCACATATAAGTGACATCATACATATTAGTCTTTGTCTGACTTATCTCATGTAATATAATATCCTCAAATTTCACCTGGTCACAAATGGCACAATTGCCTTTTTTTTTGGTTGAATATTTCAGTGTGTGTGTGTGTGTGGTTCACATTCTCTTTACCCATTCATCTATATATGGATATTTAGGCTATCTCCATGTTTTGGCTATCATAAATAATGCTGCAACAAACACTGGGGTATAGAATCTCTTTGAGACAGTGATTTCACTTGCAGAAATGCAATTGTTGAATCATATGGTAGTTTTACTTTAAAACTTTTGAGGAACCTCCACGCTATTTTCCATAGTGGCTGCACCAATTTACATTCTCATCAGCAGAGCACAATATTTCCCGTTTCTCTACAGTCTCACCAACACTTGTTATCACTTAACTTTTTGATAATGGGTGTTCTAATGGGTATGAGATTATAGCTCCTCATGGTTTTGACTTGCATTTCCCTGATGATTAGTGATGTTGGACATGTTTTCAGGTACCTGTTGGTCATCTATCTGTATGTCTATTTTGGAAAAATGTCTATTCACTTCTTCCATCCATTTTATAATCAGATGTTTGTTTATGTTGCTATTGAGACTTAAAAAAATATTTTTATATTAAAAATTAGTCCTCCAAAGAAGATATCTTCTGCTTAACAGTAACTGGAGTTTTTACTTTAAGAAGCCATAGCAGGTACTAGGCCAGACCAGAGAAGCTGGAGTTGCAAGGTGGGTATGGATATGCCTTGGACCCAGTTAAGGTTGTCAGTACTGGAGTTTAGTCCCCAAATGGCAAAGAAGCAGTACAAAGGACAGAAACAACACCAGATGTGTGTTTGGGGGT
>PVKE010013726.1:0-36101 GCA_004027555.1 Craseonycteris thonglongyai
GGCCCCAGCCCATGCGGACCCATATGCTGAGCTGGGGAGTGCCCCCAGTTCAATTCTCACCAGGGCGAGACCCCAGCCCAGTTCCTGCCCTGTGCAGCCCCAGGCCCACCTGTGGAATGAAACTATGTGGAAAAACCAATGATGTGCAACTATGGAGACTGTTCTGGGCCCTCCCCCTTCTCTCTGTCTCTGTCTCTGTCAAAAACAATAAATAAATCTTTAGGGAAAAAAAAATTTTTTTTCCTAAGGGAATAATCAGACGTGACAAAGATGTGCATACAATGATGTTTAGTGTAGTATTCCTTTTAATAATATAAAAATTGAAAATAACTCAAATGTTTCCAACAATAGGTAGTTAATTGAATTAATTATAAGCATTCATTCAGTGGAATGGGATTCTATGAGTACATAGCCAAGAAGGATGATGCATTATATGTATTGACATAGAAAGATACTCATGATCTAGTGATAAGTAGGCAAAAACAGCTTATAAAACACTGTTATGATTCTATCTATGTAAATGTATATTTATATATCAATAAAAACTTGAAGAATTTCTTTTTTAATAATAGTAATTATCTTTAGGAAGTGAGATTGTGAGGAAAACTTTATTTCTCTGTATTAGTTGAGTATTTTATACTTTAAAATAACAAAGTTGATTATAGCTTAGGAAATAAAATATTTTCATAATACTATGCAATGATGTGAAAGGAAACATATGATATATTGCTTAGTTTAAAAATAGGATACAAGTCGATGTTTTAATAGTAGGGTATTTGGGGAGTGAGGCTAATTTTATTGAAAATTACCTGGAAAGTTGTACTCCAAAATGTTAAGAGCAGTTATCTCTTGGAGTGGGGTAGGGGTGGGTGGGGGTGTGCAGTGGAAATTAGAATGGTTTTACTTCATTGGTTACACTTCCCTGCTTAAAAATATTTTTAGAAAGATTTTTGTATTGTTTCTACAAAAAAATATTACTCAAAAAATAAAAGAAAGGAAGAAAGGAAGGAAGGAAAAAAAGAAAGACAAAGAATGAACAGGGAGAAAGGGAGGGAGAAAAAGAAAGAAATGAGGGAGGGAGGCAAGAAGGGAAGGAGGGAAGGAAGGAAAGAAGAGAGAAAGAAAGGGAAACAAGGCTAATTTGGGCCAAGCCCTCTTGGAGGACAACTAGGATCCTGAGAAGCCTACAAGAAGGGTGTTGATTTGATGACAATAAATACAAACTCTCACAATTATTTGGTTGTTTTGTCTCTTTGCCACAAAGGATTTTGAGACAAAAGAAATGCTAAAACAGTAAAGTACAAGTATAGAGAAAAATATCAGGGTCAAGAAAAATAATGATATACCAGAAAGACAAGATCAGGGGAAAGCAGGGTCATACACACTTATGAAAGTTGAGCTGCAAGGTAAGCCCCCCACCCCCTCCATCCCTGCGATTCCACCGTCCCTGGGGCCCTGTGCTCATCCAGCTGGAGACTTGCAGCATCTGGGTGTCTGTGCAGGGTGAGCCCATGAGGAGGATGTCTAGTAGATACATTGTGAGGTGTCTGTCCAGCCCATAACAACCCCTCTCTTCTGCCTCTAAATGGGGCTTGCAATACCCCAGTGGACTGTGCCCGGTGAACCTGTAGCCCCAGTAGAGCAGGACAGTGTCTGTCTCCTGGACGTTTGGAACTGGGTCTGAGAGCTGGCTGCTGCCTGGCTGGCCAAGACTGTGGCAGAGGGCACCTCCCAGTTGGAGCCTTAGAGCCCACGTGTATTTTGTGAGGCTCCTGGTGCATCAAGAAAGAAACAAGGTTACGAAAACGACGGAATGTTTTTATTGAACAAATTAATGCTCTTAACACCAAAAAAATATATAGTGCCACAAAAATGTTTCGTTCACAAGATAATTACAGGATTTATTAAAAATATTAATTCATGATGCACTACAGGCGGTGTGGTCCAGAGCCAAAAAGGGCCTGTGCCAGCCTCCTGGTCCCCTCCCGCCACATGCCCCTGAGGCTGTGAACTTGGGGTTGAGTCGGGAGGAGGAAGCCAGTGCAGCTGGCAGCAGGCAGACACGGGTAGTCGCTGCTCCTCCTTCCACCCTTTCTAGGGCTCGGGGCCAGGTCCTTCAGTAGCCCACTGACCCTGCCCCTAGGGATACCCTCCCTACAAGGTCCCTGGTTCACTTACTCCACCTGATGTGGTTTTCTACCACTGGCAACCGAAAGGACTTTGTCAGAAACAACTTGCAAACGTCCCAGATTCTTATTTTTCACGGGAGGTGTGTGTGTGTGTGTGTGTGTGTGTGTGTGTGTGTGTGTGTGTGTGTGTGTGTTTTCACTTGCAACAAATTCCCCTCCCAGGGATAAAGGGAATTTTCAGCTTTTGTGGCCCTACTCTGCAGTGAGTTCATGCGTATTCTCCCAAGGTGGAGGAGGATTGTTTAAAAGATGCTGAGTGGCAGGGAGAAGAATGTCACCTCAACATCCCTCGCCAAGCCGGGAGAGGTTTGGCTGAGTCTCAAGGACGCAGGTTCAGACAAGGGCAGGCCTGGCTGCCTTCCTGCAAGACCGAGTCAGTTTCCTGGCGCTGGAGAATGTTGGGGAGCCTTGGGGTCCTGCTTCCAGGCCTCTCCTAGAGTGGGTTGGTCCTAAAACTGGTTTTGGAGGTGGGGGGGAAGAAGGTGAGGTGAGATATCTGTCCTCTAAAGGGTTTTGTGACTGACTTTGCTCCATGGAAACATTTAGACAGCAGAAGCTCATTACACACTCAATGATCTTATTTCTCTGGAGATCCCATAGTGCCTAGCAGTGAGCCTTAAATAAAGCACACACGAAATAGCTGTTTGTGATCCCCAGCGCTGCTAGCAACATAAAGTTTGTCCTTTGCTCTTTGCTCAGGCAGCGCCACGAGAATGTTCCGGACTCCTCCTCCCCTGCCATTACTAACCAGAATTCATTCATTTAGCCCACAAATATGTCCTGCGCACCTTGGTTGTGCTAGGCTCCGTCTAGGGGCTGGTAATACAGGGGTGATGGACCAGGCAGCCATGGCCCGTTAGGTCTTAGAACTTACATCTTTCTACATCACTTTTCACACACACCCCCAATATACATAAAACACACACGTGAGAGAACCATGTCTCATTTCTCTTGACCCACCAAATAGGACGAAGTATGTTGTTTCAGAGGAGAGAGATCGAGCGAGCGAGCGAGCCTGACTCTCACCAGTGAGAAAGCTCCCAGTTTTGTGGTCGTCTCTCAGAACAAGGGGCCCATTTTTTGTTATTCCTTGTTCAAAATTCTCATGTCCCCCACTCAATGCACACACACACATACATATGCTACTCGCACAGTTTACATTCACAACATGTACAGCTGGAGAGCAGGAAAGTCTGCCTCCCACATTATACAGAACGGATTGGCAGCTGGGACTGAAAGCGATAGAAATAAGCTATTGATCAAGGGTTCTAAAAGTACTGCCACTGGGATCCTGTGATGCTTGCAAGCTAAGGCAGCAGCAAAGTGCTACACAAATGCAATAACATTTACAACCCGAGGGCAAGTGCTTTTTACATGAAAATAAAAAGCTGACCCTCTTTTTAATTCTTTCACCCTCCTTGGGCTGGGCTGGCCTTTGACAAGTGCATGGACTGGGGCCTAAGCAGGGCCACTCTGGACAGGCTGGCTTCCTACTCCCTGGGTCTCTGTTCTCCATGCTGGTGCCTTCTGGTGGTCTGGGGAGTACTCTGCACTTCTTAAGCTACTCTGGCTGAAGGGAAGAAGAAGCAGTGTCCTGCCATCCTGAGAAGTCTAATAATGCTTTGGCTCCTTTGGCCTTTCTTGGTTTGCTCTGTGGATGTTACCTCGTCCTGTTGGGAGCTGCACTTTTCACTTGAATGGATGGTGGAGATTCCTAGAGAAAGCTTATCCAACCCATGGCTTGTGGGCTGCATGCTGTCCAAGATGGCTTTGAATGCAGCCCAATACAAATTCGTAAACTTTCTTAGAGCATTATGAGATTTTTTTTTTTAATAATTTTTCTTTTAGCTCATCAGCTTTTGTTAGTGTTAGCATATTTTATGTGGGGCTCAAGACAGTTCTTCTTTCAGTGTGGACCAGGGAAGCCAAAAGGTTGGACACCCCTGGTTTAGAGCATCATTCTGTGACATTTGTAAAGGGGAGAAGTCCTACTTTAGGGAGAAATAGCAATGAGAGATGGCATTGGAGGTACCACAAAATGGTAAATGCATCATGATGACTGGGCCTGAGGAAAACCAGCTTTTTCTTCCAAAACTGCTGAGACCATGGTTTCCAACATGTTCTCAAGAACACCAGTCCTGTAACGTGCTCAATAAAAACTGAGGCTAATAATAAAATAAATTAGGAAAATGTTTCCTCTTGGAGAGTCTCATTACCTCTTTGCGATATAAAGGTTCTGAGAAGGCCTGCAGTAAAGAAACAGTTTAACTTTGCTTAATAGCATCTCCCAGATTTACTTGATGGCCTAACTGTCCCCTCATTCAAAATTTGTTTCATCTTTTCTCATTTTATTACCTAATGCTTATTAACAACACACTTTGGAAAATGCTGCCAAGGTGCTTATGAAAGGCAAGAATATTTTACCTTCCACATATTGGATCCCTACTATGTGCCAAGCACTCTACATGAGTTATTTCTAACCACCAGAACAACTCTGCAAGTATTATCGCTGTTTCACAAATAGAAAAATGAGGCTAAGAGGAGGTAAAGAACCTGTCTAAGGCCCTTCAGCTGAGTTACTTAGCCCAGGTTCTTACTTCGGCTGTTCAAACTCTAAATCCCACATTTTCCATCAGATTGTGTGTCTTCCTGTGTGGGCTAGAGATTTGTTTCTCTTTTTTGCCAAAGAGAAGTTGAGTTGCTTTTCTTTGGAAACCCTTGTCTCAGGATTCATTCATTCTTCTGAAAGCCTGGCCGGATTCATCCCTTCTCCTGCCACTACCCCACATCTGCCTTGTGGCTCATGGAATTCCCCATTAGAAAGCAGAACCTGAATCTGAGTCGCCATGGGCAGGAATCCCACGTTTGCCCTTTACTACTTATGTGACTTTAGGCAATTTACTGAACCCTTCTGTGCCTCAGTTTTCTTATCTATAAAAATTTAAGTCTGTACAAAACCTCAGGCCCAGGATGCTTAGTAAATGGCAGTTATTATTTTTACTGTTAATGATTAATAGTAAGTCTTCACGGGGGGGAAAAAACTCATTAGGAAAATTTTAGGGATCCCTGTTTTGAATCCCCTATCCTTGTGTGTTGATACAACTAGTTTCATGTTAAAGTTGTAAAAACCGAAACCTATTAAGCTAGTGACTTCTTCCAGTGTACGGTTAGTGAGGGGCAGAACTGGGACCTGAATTCTTAGTTTACAGAAATTTCAGATGTCCCTGTGTGTCAAATGGCTGAGTGCACCTGAAAAAGCAGAGAAATTCAGATTTAAAGCTTTGGGAGCTATTTTCAGTGGAAATCCAAACAGCAATGCAGCTATATGTCCTCTGAAGTTGTAAATTTGGTAAAATATAAAAATGAGAACTTTTAATTTTAAACATTAGATCTAGAATTTGATTGGAAGCAGAGCCCACTTGTATTACCTGCTATCATATTGTGTTTGTTTACTTGCCTTTTCTGGTTATTCCCAATTACTCAGCCAGAATGTTTTTCCTTAAAACAACACTTTTGTAAATTGACTTAGGGTCCAATAACGGATGAACATAAAATCACTGCGTTAATTCGTCAGACCCTCAGTTGTTTTTGCTCTGTGATCTTTTTGGTTTTGCCTAGACTGCTGAGGCGAGAACACCCCAGGATGAAATGAGCTGTCTTTAGGCACAGTTGGTCACAAAGCTTAGGTTCCGGCATTTCATCTTGGAATGGGTCTGTTCCCATCAACCCACTGACGTTTATCAAAGGAAATGTAATATTCAGAATGGAATTGGAATGAGTTTTTCTTTTCTACTAAATGAGCAGCAACAACACGGTGTGCACTTGGAAAAATAATAAGTTTGTGCTTATGTTAATTGAGGAAGTAGTATTAAAATAAAGTGTTTGTGGCTCTAAGACTCATAACCCTTGCACCTTCTGGGAGTAAAAAGTCCCCAAGTGGCTATTGGAAAATGCTTCTTGTTTTTAAATTCTCATTCTCAATGTTAGGAGAACATGTTTTAGTCCCTACTTCTTTGTATTATATCCATATCCACCAATGCAATTCTTGGCCCAAACTCCCTAACCTACTACTAGTTCTGGTTTCATTCACCAATCCAGATTCTTGGATGGTAGAATTAGTGTTATTTTAAATTAAAATTGAATTATTTCCTCTTTCTTTTACTTACAGCATCAGTTTTCAGTACAATCAGTTGCCTGCAACTTCAATTTCACCAGTTCTCTGCAGGCAAAGAGAGGGAAATGTGCAGTGTGGTGTGTCCATTTTATGGATGGGAACAACATGGATGGATATACCCCAAGGCTGTAAACAACCTCTCTCCCATCTCATCAACTTCATACTGAAGAAGAGATGTGGCTTATTGATGTATTGACATGTAAAACACAAATGATCAACTTCTTTCATCATGATGGCTTTCATCGAAGACGACTATAGCTACAAAAGTAAGGCTTCAAGTCTAAAGTTTTTGAGTTCTGAGAGCCTTCAAAAAAAAAAATTTATGACTTTAATAGATCACCTAACATTGCCACCTATAGGAAAATACTATCCCATTTTAGAGATGACGGAAATGAAATGAAAGAGAAAGACTGGCCGGGTGGACTTAAAGGGAGGAAAAAACCTAGGCATTCTGCTTGCCCACTCCCACCACTTTGGGGTGTGGTTCTCCACCTGTTCCAGCTTGGATGCACACTAATGGGTGTCAAGTTCATCCAGAGAGCAAGACCTCAGTATGTAAATTATTCAGCAATGAGGTGGATGTGACTATTTATAGGTCATAAATCAGTTATAAACTCAGAAATATGAGAACAGGTCCCTAAATAGAGAGGCAATTGTTACCTACCCCAAGACTTAATTTAAATATGCAGGGCTGGATTCAAGCAAATTTCCTATCTGATATCCTTTGCATTGGGCTTTGGGAGAAGTGGGTAGGATGTATAGATATGCTAATTAATAATAACAAGAAATGAGGGGCAAGTTGTGAGCAAGCTCCAAATGGTTGGTAGTGCCGGTCTGATGCATTGTGTTGAGAAGGATTCTGAGGTAAAGCTCAGGCACTGAGACACCCACAGGCCACCAATTTGCTATCCCTGGCTTGGCTATTTCATACAACAGATGTTTCATGAAAGTGAGAACACTAGGTCATATTTATTCACCAAAATTGCCCTGCTGAATCTTATACACTGATGCATCATCACCTACTACCAATCAAGGAAAAAGAAACCAAATTGCCTCCTTTCAAAAACCCTTCAAGCAATGATAGGACATTTACAAGATTGAGGTAATGAAGCTGTGACACATCTAATTGCTGGCTGGATTTGGGGTAACTCCTGGTTGCCATCATCCACAGGGAGAGATTTCTCTGCCATGTCTAGGTTCTGAGGCTCAGCCTGCCTCCATTCTTTTGTTCTTTAGTAGTTATCTCTTTCTCTTATTCAAGATCTAAGTTGATTCAAGTGCATAATTACATCTTATTTCAGTATGAAGGGATGCCAGGCCTAAAGATATCCACTTGAGGTCATTCCTAAGCTCTAAAATGTTCTAGTCCCTTAGCCTTGCATAAAGCAGTAAACCAGTCCCCTTCCTTCAGTGCACAGGCCTTTCAAGGCTCTGACCCTTGGGGTCATGTTTCCTGTAGCTGCTGCTTCTCTCTAGGCCCAGCCCAAACAAGCACTCCTAAACCTTACTCAGGTCTCTGAAAAATCAGGTCATGTCCTGCTTGGATGCTGGACACACCCCTTTGGCTTTCTGTTCAGAACTGCACTGTCTTTACAGTTTCTTGGTTCATCACCCTGCCTGCCATGTCTGTATACCATGCTTTCTCTCAGGCTTCATTCTCTAGCCTTTACCATAGATCCCAGGGCTCCTTGATAGTATCCCTTAGCTATTCTGAGTCAGCTCCCCTTCTGTGCAAAATCCCCCCCCCCTTTTTTTTAAGTTTTGTTTTATTGTTTTTGACAAAGAGAGACAGAGACAGAGAGAGACAGAGAGAAGGTGGAGGGTTCAGGGCAGTCTCTATAGTTGTATGTCATCAGTTTTCGACATGGTTTTGTTCCACACAGGTGGGTGGGAGCCATGCAGGGTGGGCACTGGAGGCTTGCCCTGGTGAGAACTGAATCCAGTTCAGCATATGGGTCTGCACAGGCCAGGTCCGGGACTGGGACTCAATCCTTGGACCCCAGGGCTGCAAAACAAGCGCTTAACCTGCTGAGCCATCTCAGCTTCCCCCAAATTTCCCTCTTTTTAAAAGGAATTCTTGAGATCTCCCTAACTTCTTTCCTATGTATCTGAGGGCATCATTCTAAATGGATAATCATTTACATTTATTGAGAGCCTATATGCTAGAACTCATCCAAACCTTTGCAAGTGTTATTTCATTTAATCCTAATAACAATTCTATTATCCCCATTTAACAGATTAGAAGACTGAGGCACTTGAAGTTAATTTCCCAGAATCACATTATCAAGTAGTAGGTGATAACAGGACTTTTGGCAATTTACCATTCTGCAATTATTTTCATTTGGTCATTCAAAATCACATTTGCACAGCAAAATTAGTTGCTATTTCGCCTCGGAAAGATCTACTGTTTTCTTTCAAATTCACAATGACCTTATTTTACCCTCCTAATGATAAAAACATGTTTACTACAGAATTCTCTAACCTTTAAAAACACTCAGTGATTACATAGGTATGTTCACTTTGTGAAAATGTAATGAAATGTACAATTTGTGATTTGTATACTTCTTCGTATGAATGTTATAATTAAAAAGTTTATCTGGAAGATTCCCTCAGGTCTCTTTATTTATACTTTAACTTAGAAAACACCTACCTGCACCCCATTTTATGACTGTGATGCAATTTGCCAATGTTTTTGGGGAAGGTGAATTTTGCAACAGCACCTAGATTTAAATGTTCAGGACGAGACAGACATACACTGTGCTGACTAGGCATGCTATGCCTGACCCTATATGTTTTATGTGATTCAAAGGTTGTAAAAAACTTATTAGAACATTATTTCCATAAGGGGAAGAGAACCTTATGTTGTTGCAACAAACCTGTGCCCTAACTGATTTAACTTGGAAGATGGAAGTTTGCAAACTAGTTTCATGACACTTTCAGTTGGTTGGAATTTGGGATGTAACGTGTTCAAAAGAGGGTTTTACTCACATAGGTGTATTAACTTGTTCTTCAGATTTCTAGGTTTCAATGTTCATGGAAAAAAATAACAATAAAATATGTATTTGTACAATGTAGTGCAATTTACCAAAGACCAATAATAGTGATGCAGAACGTATGACATACATTATCTCATTTAACCTCTATAATAACACTATGATGAATCATATGATTATTTCTGCATTTTGCACATAAGGAAATTGCAGCTTACAACAATGTATCATTTGTCCAAGGTCAACCCAGGACTATATAATTCCAAAATTCCTAATTCCTCAAGAATAAATCCCATTACTTCTCATTAACAGCTTGGACCCTCACAACAATGCAGTGGATTAAGTATTTGTTTTCTTCATTTTGGATAAGGAAATAGGCTCAGAGAGATAAAGTGATTAGCTAGACATTTTCAGAGGCTAGACCCAAGCTCAGGTTCTTGGGACTCCAAATCTGGGAATGCCTTCCCTTAGATAATGTCATTGCTCAGGCCCACAATACAATTTATTTATGTTGATAACAGATAAACTAAAGGTGCAAATAACAAGATGATAAAATTCTTTTAACATCCCCATTCTTGGAGGCTGTCCCTGTGATACTTTTAGCAGTTCAGTAGCTTTAAGGCAGACATTTCTACAGCTTTAATTACAACCATTTTAGATTTTAACAACAGGTCCAGTTTAGGCTCCCCATGACCTACATCAATTACTTTTGGAAAAGGAATTGGGATCGGCTTCTGGGGATGGCAGTCAAACACACACAAATACAGACTTAAATCTATCTATGGTGTTTGGTTTAGTTCAGTGGTTCTCTACCCCACACCCCAAACAATTTTACCCTCCTCCCTCCTGCCCGCTCCCCCCCCCCCCCAGGACATTTGGCAATGTCTGGAGATATTTTTGGCTGTCACAACTGTGGGGAGGTGCTACTGGCATCTCTCTAGTGCACAGAGGCCAGGGATGCCACTAAATATCCTAAAATTCCCCCTCCACTAAATCAAAAAATTATCTGACCCAAAATGTTAATAGTGCCAAGGTTGAGAAACTCTGGACTAGTTAATTCTATTAAACCCACACACACACTTCTGAAGTTGTTCAGGATTAAATTGACCTTGGAGATTATGGCAAAGTAATGAAATTGAAGGTATTCTCCAGAGTCGACTGCTTGTCCACCAATATTTATTTATTTACAAGTTACCTGACTCATTTCCAATTACAATTTTGGTGTATCATGAATGCACACATAGGGCAGTTAAAGTGAAGATTTTAATAGAGACAGTGGGAAGAAAGAACATACATTCAAGTTTTGCTAGTCACTGGGGATTTTCTGTCATAATTCTTTAAAAATCACACTGGTATGTCTCCTCTACTTATTTAAGCACTTTGTTGGTATATGCCAGGTTTTCATTTATTTCAGCCCAATAAGAATGAGAAAAGAAGGCTTAATGAACTCTAATAGTTACCTCCCTGCTTCAGTGAAGAAGTGAGGCCCTCAGGTTTTCAGAGGAAGTTCAGATCTTCTTTAGGCTGACCTTTTAAAAGATAGTGGGGTTACTTTTCAGTCTGGAGTAGAAAAAGGATAGTGACTGAGCAAAGCACAGGGAAGCTGCAAGAGAAAGTTGTTCAATTAGTCTTTTATTCTGGGGGAGGGGGGGAGTGTTCGTTACTTTGTTTGAAGTACTGTCAAATGCCAGAACATCAAATACAAATACAAAAGTGCCTTAATAGCCATGGGTATAGTGTGTGCTATGCTACCACAAAACTGTAAAATAAGAAAATTTAGAAGAGACTTCTTTATTCTCTATTATAATACATAATGTCTCTATATCATACTCTATAATGCCTGTTATATTTTCCTTATATTTACAGTGTCTTTGCATTAGACTGATAGTCCTAACAGAGAGATAGCCGTTTTATCATTTTGAAAGAGATTTTACATTATCCAACAGAATCCGAAATAAATATTTTCTACCAAACGAAAGTTATTTAGGTTCCTAGCTCCTATTTTCCACAACTTACATATATATTACAATAAGATACATATAAAAAATAGAAACCATAAAAATACAAGAAGAAAACTGTAAACATTTTCTAATCTTGGACTCTGGGTGACCTTTTGAAGCATGAAATGGAAGGCAGGAATCCACAGGATAATATAGATACATTTGACGACTTTTATAAAAATTAAAAGCTGCACTCCAGTATTTAATAACATTCAAAATTTGAACTTTAACTTTGCTCAACAGGGTTTGATGGGTATTAAATGGTTTGGGGGATAACTAGGTGGTAGAACAATTCTAAGTTATTGTGCACTTGCTACTATTATTATATCATTCATGACTAATAGTTGAATAATTTACTGCAAAGGGGCTTTTGATGTAAAACTTTCCATTTTCAGCTTATTCCTGGGCTTTTCACTAATTTATACTAATTGTTATCTTTTTTTTTCTTTTAGCATTTATGCCATATAGCTCTTAAAAAAAATCCCACCAGGTATTATCATTATTATTATTTAAAGATTTATTTTATTTGAAGGGAGGTGAGAGAAAGAGAGAGAGAAGGGGGAGGGCCCAGAGCAGTCTCCGTATTTGTTCATCATTAGTTGTGACATAGTTGCTTCATTCCACACAGGTGGATGTGGGGCTGCATGGGGCGAAACCAAACTGGGGGGTCTTCCCTGTGGGAGGCAAGAACCTTTGTTATCATCCTGGTGGTTACCAGTTGCACCACAGTTCAGCATATGGGTTTGCACAGGCTGGGGCTGGGATTTAATCATCAGATCTCGAGGTTGCAAGGCAAGTGCTCCACCTGTTGAGCTATTCCAGCATCCCTATCATTATTTCATATATGAGAAACACCAGGGTTCAGAAGGCCTAAGTGCGCATGTCTTAGCGCCCATGACAGACACATTTACAGCTTGAGAAAGACCAAAAGATATTACAATACCAACCTCCACAAACTTGAATTGCCCAAGACTCCTTAGATCCCATATGCTACATGTACATGAACAAGACCTTGGAACTCCACATGTTTACCTTCTCCAGAGTTATGTTAACTCAGCAAATAAATGTAAGGATATAGGGAAAGATGCATTACACAACCCCATGTGCCAGGCACTGTGCTTAGCACTTTACATGAATTATTTCATTCAATCTTCTCAAAAGCCCTACCCAATAGGTATTAATTTTACAAGAGAGGGAAACTGAGGCTCTGAGAGGTTAAGTAACTTGCCCAAGGTGCCTGTCTGCTTGGGAAGAAAAAAGTGTGGTGAAAATGTGGTCTATCAATGAAATCACAAACAAGAATATTCTTTTCCATGGAGTTTTACAGTTATAGGAGTGTTTAGACAATTATTTGGTTAAATTATTTTAATTAAGTATACATATCTAAAACATGATTTTGCCTGACACTGAGTTTTGATTGCTATACAAACATCTTAATAACCAAGCAACCTCTGGTACAAGAATTTCAGTGACTCAATTAACTTTAGTCTTCTAAAGCTGCGTCACTAAACAGCATGTGGCCCAATCCTGCCCACCCCTGGTTTTGTAAGACCCACAACTAAGTATGTTTTCACATTTTTTTATTTTTATTTTTTTGACATAGGTAAAGAGACAGACAGAGACAGAATGGGGAGGGCCCAGAGCAGTCTCCATAGTTGACAGCATTAGTTTTCCATATAATTTCACTCCACAGGTGGGCACGGGGCTGTGCAGGGCAGGAACTGGGCCGGGAGCCTCCTGCATAGGTCCCAGCAAGAACAGAACTGGGGGCACACCCCAGTTCAGCATATGGGTCTGCCTGGGCCGGGCCAGGAATCTTCGATCCTCGGGCTCCAGGGCTGTAAAGTGAGTGCTTTAACCCGTTGAGCCATCCCAGCTTCCCCACATTTTTTTAATGGTTGAAAAAAATTAAAAGTATATTGTAACACATGAAAAGTACACCAAATTCTAATGTCAAGGTGCACAAATAAAAACTTTATTAGAATACAGCCAAGCTCATTTGTTTATATATTTTCTATGGCTGCTTTTGTATTGCAACTGCAGAGTTGAGAAGTTGTGGTAGAAAATGGATGGTCTGTAAAGTTTTTTTTAAGTTATGTGCTATCTGGTCTTTTACAGTAAATAGTTTGCTGACTGCTGATTTATTTATTTTACATATTCAGGCACAATTTGAACTTCTGAATTTTTTTTTTTATGAAATTCTGAAAATGTTTTAATTCCTTTTTTCCAGAAAGAACATTAAGACAGTCTTGCTCTGAAAAAAATTTTGACAGCCTGGGCTGATTTCAAATCATTAGGTTATGGTCCCAGTGCCTACTCGGTCCAGCTTGAAAGTCTATCTCCCTCACTCGTCTTCTAAATACATTAGAGTTATCTCTAGATGGGAAAGCTGGGTCTTACAACCCAAAACGGCCCTCCGTTATTCATCTTGACTGTGTTATGGGTTTAGTTTCACAACATTATGAGTTCGTCCAAGCTTCTTGAATCATTTATAGAGATTTTCATTTTCACTCTCAAACTTACACATTTTCTCTGCTGTGATTTTTCTTTTTTTTAACAAAGCTCAGAGTATGAAAAGGCCTACGCATTTAAAATAAAGCCTATTTGCTTTTTTTCTTGGGAAACTAAACTTAATTTTGCAGGACACGTATGTAAAAAAATACCTTCATATTCAAGGATCTCAAAGCACCTTTGATGGAGATACATAAGGTAAAGAATGTCTATTTTTAAACACTGTTTACTTCTTGGAGAAAATACTATTTAATGAGAATGATGAGACTAGTTAACAAATAGGAGGAGTCCAAGGCTATTTGGGTTCTGCCAGAGACTCAGTTTGACTTTGGGCAAATCATTTCACCACTGTTGCTCTTTATCTGCAAAACCTGGACTACATGCTTATGGGAGTTGCATGGCTAATCAATGCCTGGAAAATGCATAGTGGCAGATGCTACAAAAGTGCTGAGCCTTAAAAACAAAACCACCCCCACCCCCCATTTGTATTCAGTTGAGGTTGAGGTTTATTGTTATTTAACATTTGAAGGCTAACACTATGTTAAGTCCAGCGTGCTGCACAGGACAGATAATATCACTGTCCAGTAGGGCTTTTCTTTTTTTTTTTTTTAATCTAGGATTTTGGACTTTTCTTTATTGTGATTGGGGGTTATTTTAGAACCCAGCAGTATAACTATACAAAAACATTAAGCTTTAAGTTGAAAACTATCGATTAAAAAATCTAAATAAACCCTCTCCAAAAATAAAAATAAAATAAAATAAAAAGGCCCTCCCTGGCCCCGCCAAGAAATCTCTCAAAACAAGAATTCTTCTTCTGTTTTTTTTTTTTCCCCTCCCTGCAGTTCTCCATGTTAGAGTCCTTGGAGGTAGAATAGGCATAAAATACTTTCACTAATAAAATATGACAAACCGCCGGATTATACGTAGCCGATTCCCAGTGATTGCCCTGCTACACAAAGCATAAAAGTAAATGCCATCATCCCCCTTAGAACAAAAGAACTTAGGAATAAAAAACATGGAGAGGGGGGAGAAAGCAGCGATAAATAAAGGTGAGCGAAGGACCCTGTCCCCCGCCCCTCCCCGAAGCGAGTGTGGGACTAAGTACCGCTAATAAAGTGGTTCAAGGGTAGTTATTTGGGAAGGGGGCGGGGTAGCGAGGGGAGGGAGCGGGCGAGCGGCGGGCGAGCATTGCATGCTGCAAACGACTTGAGGTTGCATCTTTCTCCTGTTGCCTGGACCACGCTCCCCCATTGCAGCGCTTCCCCGTTGCTTCTCTTCGCTCTGCCCTCGCGGCTCCCCCGCACCCCACCCCTTCAAACTGCTGTTGCACTGGAGGGAGTTGGGGCCGCTCCGGAACCCCTTTGCAGCTCCTGCCAGCGGGAGGGGGAGTTGGGCTCCGGCCGCGGAGTTGGGGGGGCCGCAGCGAGCTCCGGCCTCGCCTCGGCTGCGGCGGCAAGGGAGCCGAGATGCAGCGTTGCACTGGCCCATCATTGCGGCGGCATCGGAGTTTGGCCGCCGCCGCTCAGTGTGGAGCTCCATCGCCGCCGCCGCCGCCGCTGCACTGGAGTTTGGCTGCTGCTGCCCTACTTCACTCTAGTTTAGTTTCACTCACTTTACATCCGGGTTTTTTCCCTAGGCAATGGGGGCCGCAGCACACCCCGTTCCTTAGGCAAAGTGAAATAAATTCGCCGCACCGACACGTCAAGTAGTCCGCCCGGCCGAGCGCCGCCGCGGGCCCCCGCCGGCCCCCCTGCCGCCGCCCCGTCGCCCCCGATGCGGGGGCACCGCGCACCCCGGGAGCCGCGGGCGCAGGCGCTGGGCCCGGGCCGGCCGCCGTACAACTCCACCCGGCGGCCCCCTCCCTCCCCGCCGTGCCCCTCGTCCCCGCTTTCCCAGCCCCAGTCCCTCTTGCCCGGCTCTCGGGAGCGGCGGGGGCGCGCACGGCGGCCGCGGCGGCGGGCCGGCGGGGCCGCGCGGCGGGCTCCCGCGCGGGCGAGTGTGTCTGGGCCTGGGCGGAGGGATCCCCGGGCTGAGGCGGCGGAGGTGCTGCGGCCCGGGGCCGGGTGGTGAATGGGCTGGTGGTGCTCGCTGCTGCTGCTGAGAGGAGGAGGAGGATGAAGAGTTGGGCTTGTTTGTCTCCCACAGTTTCTCTCCTGCTGCTCTGATTTCTCCCCTCCTATTCCGGCCTGGGGCCTGTGTGTGTCCCTCCTGGAGGAGGAGGAGGCTCCAGTTCCTCCCCCCACCCCCTCCTCCCCACCCCCCCTTGCCTGGGGAAGAGGAGGAAAGAAACAGCCCAGAGAGAGAGAGAGAGAGAGAGAGTGAGTGAGTGAGAGAGGGAGAGGAGAGGAGAGGAGAGGAGGAGGAGGAGGAGGAGGAGGGAGAAGGGAACAACCTACCATCTTAACACACTAATATCTAAAAAGTGCGAGAGGCCCAGAGCAGCAGCAGAAGCAGCAGCAGCAGCTCCAGCTTCTTCCCTCCCTCCCCATGAAGAAGAGTTCCCTCCTCCTCCTCCTCTTGCTTCTCCTGCTCAGAGTTCCTGCCTCCAGCTGCCAGGGGGGACAGCCAGCCAGCAGCAGGAGGGTGCAGTATCCCAGCTTTTCCATTCTCTCTTCTCACTCTCTCTTTTTTTTTCTTGAGTAGCTCTATTTCCCCTCCCTCCCCCTTCCCCCTCTCCCTCTCTCTCTGTCTTGTCTCTGGTGTTTGTCTCTGGGAGGAACAGGGGCTGCTTGCTTGGAGTTTGTTGTGGGGGGAGGTAGGGGGAGGGGAGGGGTGTGTGGGAGGGAGGAGGGAAAGGGGGGTGTTCTCGCCAGGACCCCTCAGTCAACTTGAGATGTGAGCAATAACTTCCCCTTTGGGGCGCCCCCCTGCGTGCCCTTCCTATTCCTCCCCCCCTAAAAAAAAGACAATGGAAAAACCTTGTCTCCCCCCCTTCCTCCCCTCTGCCCTCCACCCTCCCCAGGATAAATTGGAAGTAAGTTTATGAGCAGCCTCGGGAGCCTGGGCGCTGAGTGCAGGGGCCGGAGCGGGTGACAGAGGCGGCGCACTGAGGGTGGCGGGGAGGGGGCGTCACATTGTCCCGGCGGGGGGCCGGGGGGGCGGGGGCGCCGAACCTTGTCCTCCCCCTCTGCTCTCCCTCGGCCAGGGGATGGTCGCCTTGGCTCTTTCATCATCACCCACCTCCCCGGGATGCTGTCGGGGGGAAGTTTTTATTATGATTATTTATTTATTTATTTATTTATTTGGAAAACCATCTTGTTTGGTGACTGAGGGATCTGGTTTAAAAAAAAAAAAAAAAAAAAAGCTGCGGCTGCTGACGCTGCCGGGCCCGTGTGTGTGTGTGTGTGTGTGTGTGTGTGTGTGTGTGTGTGTGTGTTGGTGCATTTGTCTTGGGTGGCCGGAGCAGCGGTGGGGAAATTCCGCTTATTCTTCTTTTCTGCAACTTGTTATTCCGGAGACTCTGCCTGCACCCCTCACCCCGGGGCCGGCCCTCCCGTACTCGCCCCAGCGGCCCGCGGCCGCGGGGCACCCCCGGGACCCCGCGCGGGCTGGGGCTGGCAGGCCGCTCTGAGAGGGGCCGCGGCCGCCCCTCCCCCGCCCGCGCCCCCACCGGGGGGGAGGGGCGCGCGGAGTGGGACTCTTTCCGTTTGGTCCAGCCCCGTCGTGCACGCAGTTTCCAACACTTCTCGTCATCTTCTCTTTGGTCTCTTTATTCTGCCGAGCGGTGCTGTTAGGATTTCTTTTTTTCCCCCTTGACCACGTTCGCGATGGTGGGTAGCAGCAAGGTGGCCCTGGTAGGGGAGGGGTTGATATCGAGATTGGGCACCAGGGGAAGAACGTCTCCTTTCAACTTTTGTCTGTAGCTTGCACCCCCGGAGAAGGCCACACGCCGGTTGTGGGGTGCAGATGTGCCGAGAGTGATTTCTAAGTAGTTGAGTTGTTGAGATGGGGATACGACTGCTAATGGTAGGCAGGTTTTGTTTTCATTGGTGAATCTGGTGTCATCATATTCCGGTCATATGTTGAAATATTCTTTGTTTAGGTCTTGAAGTAGAGGATCTCACTCTGCACGTCCACATTGTGTTGTTTTTAAATGATGTTTCTGCATGTATGGCTTTCTAGAATTTCAAATGTGAGTTAAGGTCCGGGCGTGTGTGGGCCTCAGCACTGGCCATGACAGTGAACTTTGTGGCTGTGTTTTGGATTTCAAAGATTTGCCCCATAGCCTGGGAGCGAGTTGTGCATTTTTGTTAAAATAGGTGTCAGGAATGTAGATGCTTTAGCTGGGGCCGTTAGAGAAGGAAGAACATTTATCTATTAATAATTGATAGCCAAATATTTAAATCAGATTAATTTGGGCTGATGAAAGTTTTTTTGTTTTTTGCTTTTTTTTTTTTTTTAAAGCAGTTGTGCATTCTAGGAAGGAAGTCTTTTCATAGGCACACTTTATAGGGGTTCTTTAGGGAGGGGAGCTGAAATATCTCCTTTTATAGAGGATACTCATCAACATTTGTAGCTTCATTGAGGGCCTGGTAAAGACTGAAAATGGGACTAAGACATCTAAGTGTACTTTTCAGTGTTTATGTTGTTTGTTTATATTTGGTGTTCACTCATGCTTGGGCAGTAGAAATAAATAGGTCAGCTTTTCATTTGGCTTTGAAGACTAGTCCCCTCTCTCTCTCTCTCTCTCTCTGTCTTTTTTTTTTTAAGTTTCACAATTTACTTGGTTTCACAGTATTGTAGACAACTGTTACTACATTTTTACTGGAAATACTATTATTCATTTTGATTTTGGTAAGTTCCTTCTTATTCTCATTTTCTGTCTTCACTTGTATATGGGATCTACATTGTGGGCATAAAAGGAACTTAAAGGGGGTTGTTTAAAATGTTTGAAGAATGTATTTTAAAATCTCAGGACATACCTTTTGATGGTAAAGAGGAAATTTTTGTGTGCAGTTACACTCCTGTCTCTAAAAAAATTCTGTACTTAAAACTTCTGTAGATGTATAACTATCTTTAAGTGAACAGCATAGTAATAGTGCAGAAAATTCTCAAAACACAAACTTCTGGTAATCATGTTAAATATAATCCAGGTGCTTTTCTTCATGTCAGACTTTTGCTTTTGTTAACATAATAGTATTTACACCATGACTGGCATTGCTTGGGTTGGCCGTAATAGTCTTGCTTGGGTGCTTTTTGAAGGCTTTTTAACATAGTTTTTAGATAATTTTGCAAGCTTTTTTCAGGCAGGTCTTCATGGAACTGGAGTAGTAGGAGATTAAAAAGACTCCTACTTATGCCAGATTTTATTTTTAAGAGGAATAAGTGATGGATGAGCCCTATTTCCTTTAGCTTTGAAGGGTCCACCCTTTTTCCCGTTCAGTCATCTGGAAGGAAGGAGCTGCCTCAAATGTTCTTCTTCTGCTTACATGAAGAGCTCTAAATGCTATCCAGCAGGAGGTGCTACAGCAAGATAAAGCAAATCTGAAATTTTAGGGTTTTGCTACTTATAATTACAGCTCTATTTAACTTCAACTAAATATCAGGATTAACACCTTAAAGTTCCAGAGAGATTTTGAGTAAGTCCATTTAAAAATTCCATTATAAATTACATTTGCTATTCGAAACTGAAATCTTTGACTGTTTTTTACCTTCTTACAAAATAGATTTGTTCTTGTGGATATTTTATGGATGTTGCGTTTACATAGAGTGCTATTAGAATTAATTTATTTTGAAGATAAATTAGTTTTGTATTGGTGAGTGGAGTGTTGAACACATTTTTAAAAAATTATGTGCAACGTCTATAAACAAGTACCGTAGTTGGTATGACTTAGGACTTTAGGTTTTGTGATAATCCCTATAATATTAATACAAATAGGATATAAAGTACTTGAGATATTAGGAACGGAGATACTGTATGGAGAAAATTTTAAACTGTGTTTTGTTCTTGAATCTATGGACAGTGATGCTAATAGATAAATTATTAGTTTTTCAACTTTATAAATATGTATATGTTGATATATTTGAGTTGGCCTCCAAAATCTGAGATTTTTTAACTATAAGTAAATTTATATCTGTGGGTATCATTGCTGATATGTCCATTAGTAACACTTAACAATACTCCATAAAGATAAAAGTAGTTTCATGGTATTTACAGCACATGGAAGTTTGAAACTCTTGTTGGTGTAGGTGAATTGGTTTCTCACTGGAAGTATGCAATTTTGGTGTCTTGTAAAGTTTTCTATCAAGGTTTAAAAACTTAGGAACGTGTAGAAAATTTGATGAACCTGATGTGAATTTGTTTTCTAGGCATAATGTACTTTTTCCTCAGTAAGATCAAATGAGATAATACATGTGAAAGTTCTTTGTAAATTGTCAGTAGCCATGTGGATGTTAAATTGTGAGATAAGTAACTAATTAATACATGGACAGAAGCTTCTATCTTTAAAATGTAACCTTTTTTATATCTTTTGGGAAATGAGTGCATAAAAAGTGCACCCCAAACACCTTATGATTTTTTTTTTTTTTTTTTAAATACTGCTGTGGTTACCAAAAAGCTCTTTGTTACAGTTTTGAAGCTTTGTTTAAAAAATGCTGCCTAGGCAGTTTCTCATAATTCAAGAAAAAGATCATTTTTCCTTTTGTAGATCTTGTGAAATATGTGTCCCCTGTTAGTTTTTTTCTTCATTTCTTTATGGATGTGATAGTAGTTGATTTTAGTGAATATTTAAATTCCTGGGTTCTTCTATAGACTCTTACTAACACAGAGTAACAGATGTCACGGTTAAGGTTTTGATTGTTTTGATTGATTCTGCTAACTTTCTGAAAAATTCTAACTAAAGCTTTCAAACTTGTTTCAAAGTGTAAAAGATGTATATCTATGTGCATTACATGTATATATCATTTTTTTTTCTGTTTTAGAGATTCATGAAGAAATGACTACTCAAATCTAGAGGAGTACACTGAAATATTTTTGTGTAAAAATAACTCAAAACTTTGAAACTCAGAGCCTTGTGTTGTGGCTTTCTTAATAGACTTTGTTCACAATTTTGGACCAAAATAAAATAAAACAAAATAAAATCTAGATAATTGGTAGTTCCTGTGTTTATGAGCATATCAAGAGGTGTAGTATCTTAAATTTTAGGAGTGACTCCTCTTTATGAAATAGCCTCAATTACTAATTAAATATAGAAACTTGTTTCTGTGAAGAGGGAGAAAAACGTTTAACTCTTTAGACAAAAATGAAACTCCTCAGAGTAATATTAACTTTTTCATCCCACAGACCATGAATACTAAAGCTTTTCTTGAGAAAATACTGAAGTTAAGGTTATATAAATGTGCTTTTAAATTTTGTATCCTTAGTATCTTATTGCTGAAGGCTTTTGTATTCAATTACTAGTCATAGGGAGAAAGGGAAGAGATTAAAGTTTTAGGTCTCTAACCTTTGACAGAATTCCTTTACATCTATATTCAGAGTTTGATTTCTTGAAACATGTTTGAATCTTCATTCATATTAATCTGTGCTGGGAAATATTAATGGTTTATGTTAACTTCTCAGGAACTTTTGTACATAAGCTTTTTTTGTGTTCTTAAGGAGCATAGCAATAAATATATTCTGATCACTTTAACTTTACCAGGTGTGCATTTTTGCTGCTTTGAGATATTTTTTAAAAAGGTAATTTGTTAACACTGCATTAAATTCATTATAGATAATTATTTTTTAAATAGCATATGTTTGCTTCTTCATTTGTGTGTATATGTGGACATACTATTTTGTTGGCTTTCCTGTAATTATTTATATATCAAATTTTTGAAGTTCTGTAATGATATTGAAGTAGACTTTTAAGAATAACTTTTATATTGCTTGTCTATCAGTTCAGCCTTAAACTGGGGTGGTGGTGGTGAACTCTTCCTTTTTTAGAGACAATTTGTGAGGTTCAGTCATCCTCTGGGCTTTTCTCAAGCAACTGCCTTATACTATTAGACACATGTTTGACAGTTTGAATACCGCTCCACTTCTCTCCATACGATACTTGGCAAACCTCCTCACCCCCCGCTTTTTAAAGATTTATTTCTTTATTTTTTGACAGAGAGAGACAGACAGAGAGACAGAGAAAAGGGGGAGGGCCCAGAGCAGTTTCCATAGTTGTATGTCATTAGTTTTCGATATAGTTTCACTCCACAGGTTGGTGCAGTGCTGCGCTGGGCAGTAACTGGGCCAGGGGCCTCCCTCATGGTTCCCAGCAAGAACTGAACTGGGGCCACACTCCAGTTCAACGCATGGGTCCACATGGGCTGGGGTTAGGATTCAATCCTGGGACCCTGAGGCTGCAAAGTGAGTGCGCAAACCTCTGAGCCATCCCAACTTTCCCATGCCCCCGCTTTTTAATAAAAAATATTGGGCAGGTTTCACTGACCTATTTTTGCCTATATTTTGGGGTCATCCACAGAAATGTTTTTCTGCTTTTTAAGTAGACAGAAAAGTGGACCAGTAGTGTAGAGATAGGAAGGAGATGGGGCCTAACAGGTTGATGATCTAGGCCTTATTTTGACTCTGTGGGCCTAGGGGAGAAAAATAACTTAAACATAGAAGCCAAAAAGATGGGTTTTGTTTTATTGTTTTGGCTGCATTGAGAATACAAACTGTCAGTACTTGAGGAGAAGGAGCAGCAGAAAGGAATTGATTTTTTTCTGCTGCAGATCCAAGTATTGTTAACCATGTATATCTCTAAAGCAGCATACTTACAAATCAAACAGTAGTTGATTCTTTCACTCAATTAATAGTCAGAACCCTAAACTATTTTTTATTTTATTTTAAATAAGTACCAAAAACTTCAGTGTAATGACAATAATTTCCTGATAAAAGTGGGTGATAGTAACCATGGCAACTGCTATTTCTTGCCTTATGGACAGTATGTTGTATTGATGAAGCTTCAGATCCTGTAGTAGCCTGTCACTTTTATGGTGAAACGTAGTAGCATGTGTTGCAGGTGATTTTTAGCTGGATTGTGTTAAATTTGTTTGCCAGCTTATCTTTCCTTGTTAGGAATTTCTTGGACTGTATTCCACAGCATGTTTGTGAAGGTGCTGTTGCCTGAAAATAACCCACCACCTGTGTTAGGCCTCCTGATGCAGATTGCATAGTTCTTCCCCAGCCTCCTTCTTCAGTCTTGCAGAAAATAGGGATGTGTGTAGAAACAGTATATACGGTACTTAAATTGCAGTTTCAAGTTCTCCGTTTGGGCATGGACATGTTATTGATAGTTTTAAAATATCTTTGTGTTTTTAGAAGTGGCAGTAGATGAGAGAAATGGGTCTGTAGTTGGAATACATTTTTCTTAGTGTTCTTTCCAAAGAGTGTGTGTGTGTGTGTGTGTGTGTGTGTGTGTGTGTGTGTGTGTGAGAGAGAGAGAGAGAGAGAGAGAGAGAGAGAGAGAGAGAGAGAGAGAGAGAGAGAGAAAGGATAAGAGTGGAGGGCATAAATTTTGAGTGAGAACTTGACAAAATAGGGACTTAAGTATTGCTGTGTTATTTTTGTGCATGATGGTGTAATGTGTATGTATTACTACATGAACCTATTTTCTAGTGAGCAGTATTAGAGTACGGGGAATGTTTTCTTATGAAAATTTGCTTTAAGAAAAATTATTTATAAAACATGAAAGATTGTTAACAGAAAACCTGGTAAAACAATGAAAATCTTTTTTTTTGTGGGGGAGGGGATAGAGCTTTGAAACTGGTGTAACCAACCTTTAATAAAATTGTTTTAAAAATTATGTTTTTAAATATAGTTTTAAAATTATATCAAATCTTTTTGCTTTTTAAGCATCTTTTATATGCTTATTCTCTATAAGTTTCTTCTAATGTGAAAATGTTGATCTAAGTATTGATATTTTTTTCCCATTGTGTGCTAAAGAAACTCTGACAGAGCAGAGAACAAACAAATTAGATGTGAATTTGAATAGGCCCTGATAAGAAGACCTACGGTAGTCAGATTGTGCTAGACAGTTTAGACTTTCTTGAAACTGTGTGGTAGGGTGAAGTGGTTTACTTACTACAAGTCCCAGGATGCATTGCCTTTTTTTTTTTTTGCTTAACTACAGATTAGAGCATTGCATACTGGGACCTGTAGTTGATTTATACAGTACAGGGAACCCTTCTCTCTTGTCTACTCCATTTTATACATAGCTTCCCAAACCTCTAAGAACTTTCTCCTAAGTAAAGTTTGATTGCTAATGTCATGATTATTATGCTGCTGATATCCTAAAGTGAGTCTTGAGAAACACCCTAGTGTTTTAATTTGTCTTAGATTAATTTCTTGTTTTTTTATATCAGTTTCTATAAGATTTATATGTAAAATAACAGATACATATGCATGTGTATATGTATATATATGTTCAAAACTTGACCTAGCAATTGTAGATTATTTTTGTCTATGATGATATAGGTCTCTTTGTAATTCAGCATTATTGATTGCTAGAATGGGCATCAGAAGCCCATTATTGTAGGGTTTGATATGTACCGGTATATGCTGTACTCTTTTCTTTGAATGGGGAGAGTTCAGTATTTAATGATGGATGGAAGGGTTTTTTGGTGTGTGCCAGTATTTAACTTCAGAGGGCTTTGATTCTTCTGTAATGTCAACATCTTGAATCACAGTATTCTTTAAATGGAAGACAGATTCCTGAAAATAAATGTGGTTTTAGTGTAAATTTAATACTCAAAGGTGTAATTTGAAAGGTAGAGAATAAGTTTCTTTAATAATTGACTTGCATTTTCATTTGTTAAATTTAAATTTCTGTCCTTCTGAAGGTTCTAATACTTTAATAACTAACAGAGTGTTGTTGCAGGGATTAAATGTTAAAATCTGTGAAAGTGCTTAGCACAGTGCCTGGCACATAACGAAGGCTCAGTAAATATTTAGAATTTGCAACCAAAGTAGTAGTAGTGGTATTTGTTACTTTTTTTAAAAAAAGCATGTTTCACATTTTTTCTTCTCTTTTTATATTATTATTTGATCAGAAGCTCAGGCTATTCTAACAAGACTTTGAGATTTTTTGCCTGCAGTAATGATGTGGCAATTTCTTAGAATTTTTTGCTGTAAATAAAATGTCTTTGCATGTCAGTTCTTCCCTAAGTGATATATGCCCAAAGTAGACAACCAGCCAGTAGCAAGCAGTATTTTGACCAGATTCAGCTCTGCCTATTAAGTGCTCATAGCCACTGTACCACAGCCTTCGGTTGACTTTGGAAAGTTCAAAAGATAATGAAAATTTCTTTCTTCATATTGTTTGCACTGGTAGAATATCCAAACTAGTTGATTAATGAAAATAAGATGCTGCAAAAATGTTCTTCCCATCACAGTGTATATAACTGTAGAAAAAGTCTGTTGTGTTTAGAAGCATGAACCAATCTGTCACCACAGTTCACAGTGTTACAGGATTGATATATTGGAGGCCAGTGAGTAGCCCCAGAAAGAAAATGGTAGTTTCAAGTCTGTGGATTGTACTTAAAATGTTAGGTTCAAAACAATCATAAGTCTTTGAGTTATTTTTCTCTTTTAGGACACTCTAACTTAGGCTTTAAAAAATATCTAGAATATTTTTATGTGCATGGCTGGTCCCTTTTAGGTTTTTGAGAAAAGAAAGAGACATGTAGGAATATTGAAAGAGGTAAGGAAAAGTTGTGATGTATGTGCCTTAGTTTGAGTGTATGCAGAATTAGGAAAGTATCTTTCTTACCAACTTGGCCAGTATATACTCCAGCTTTTTCCCTTGTGCAGAATTCCTCAAATATTACTGCTGAGGACTGCTGTGTTTATTTAAGAAAACTCTACCTTCAGTAGTAATTATGTAAATACTTGTTTACAAACTAACCCCCTGTAATAATAACACTGAACTGAAATTTGTTAATGTTTGTATAATATATTAGACATTAAGAGATTTTTTTTTTTAGACCTGTCATAATTTATGGAATCTGGTCTGATGTGTTTCTATGTTATAAATGGTTTTATTTATTTTCTGTTAACTTGTCTTTTCAAGACCTAATATTAAAATGAAATAAATTCAGTGGTTATGAAGAAGTTAAATACAAAGGACTAAATACAAGAGGGAAATGGTCTTCGATGTTAATAGGCCAGTGCAGGAAATATCAGGTTTGGATAATTGTCCTTATCTGCATTTTATAGTTACATGCATTTGTGTAATTCCTGAAATACTGAAGTTGGAAATAAGGAAAGGAAATGAAAGTAAAACTGGCAGACTTGTAATTCCCTATAGAGTCCTTTGACACACCTAAATTACTGTGCACAATTTTCTGTCTTTTGTTAAATGAAATGTCCCAGGCCAGTGTAAAGAAACAGTTGTGATAATGTCAAAAGACCTGTCTTTACGACCAGTCCTGTCACTAGCTGTGCATTCTTGGGAAGTTCAGCCTTGATGGGCGTTAGTTTTCTCAATGGTAAAATGGGCAAAATAGTAAAAGTCTGCTTCACTATGCTGTTATTAAAAGGATTAGATAAGGTAATACTCATGAATGTATCTTATAGACTAAAATAGTGTGTAAATTGAGTTTTTAATCACTAATAGGTGGCTGAATTTTAAGATATTTATTTATGTTGTGTTAATGTTAATATTTTTAAAAATTTAAATATATGAGTTAGATTTAGAATCATAATTTGTGATATGGACACCCCACCACCACCACCAACACTATGGCCAGTAGCCAAACTCTTAACATGCTGTTAACATGTGTCTACAGCATAGTTCTTGACAGAACGCACTAATAAATGTGTGTGTGTGTGTATATATATGTACATGCAAATATCATAAGTGTATTGTTATGGTAATGAAAACTTTTCATGTTGAAAATAATTTTGTGTGTTAATATACAAACTTTAGAGGAATGGCCTAGATATAAGACTTTAAATGTTTAGCAGGTTGTGAACAGTTTTCGTACCTTAGGTTATCTGTTGTTATAATATTAATAACAGCACTAATTTAACATTTACTGATATTTTATTATACATAGTGCTAAGTCTTTTTACATCTATGATCTCATTTAACTTTAATCCTCATAGCAGTATTCTAAGGATTTACTATTATTGCCCAACCCCCACTTTACAGATGAGGAATCACATTCAAGGCAAGGTTTGAGTCCAGAGCCTGTCCTCTTAAGTGCCCATAATACTGTACTAAATGATGTAATTCCATAGAAAGTGAGTTCCTAAAGACATTTTCAATTCAGTGAAATGGCCACAGCAGTGAGGTATCACTTTGAGAATGTTTCATGTTGATTTTGGTTTGGGTTAGGCTGAATATTTTGGAAATAGTAAGCATTGGAATGGAATGGAAATGAAGGCATTTGCTCATCACCAAGCACAGTGCCTACCAGTGAGTGGAGTCTAATATCTTTTTTTTAAAGTTTGGAAGTTGGGCACTGTAGCATGGTAGGTTATTTTATACATTTTCATAGTAGGTGCAAATATGCAGTTTACATTCACTATTTCTATTAGTCCTTATGTAACTGTCAACATTTTAGAGGAGTTGATGACAAGTATCCTTTCTTTGAAGAAATATAAAGGTAGTGCATTTGAGTTAGGAAAGTAATTCTAGCATTATATAGGTATGTATAAAGTAGAAAACCAAAATTATCTATTCCCATTCTACTTTTAAACTTTCCTGTGCATTTCAATATGTAGACTATATATAAATATTTAAAAACAGAATTATATCATAATACTCTCTTGAAATCTGTTTTTCAGGTGTGTATTTTTAAAACTTGCTGTTTTTTTAAAATAAGGCTTAGGTGGGCAGTGGGAGTAAGGTTGGAAGGAGAGAGGTGGGTAAGATTTATACACATTGAGATTATAAACCAAATACCTTGGAATGATTATTACAGACAAAAAGCATTTTAAATACTTTTTACTTGTGCCTAATGCCTTAGAGATAGTCATTGTTGTTTTTAAAACTTAAAAAAATGTTAACCAATTAAAAATGACAACATTGTTTTTCGTCCCACACAAGTAATATAAGAAACAATTTTTTTTTAAGGATTTATTTTTATTGTTTTTTGACAGAGAGAGAGACAGACAGACAGAGAGAGAGAGAAGGGAGAGGGCCCAGAGCAGTCTCCATAGTTGATAGCATTAGTTTTCCATATAGTTTCACTCCACAAGTTGGGTGCAGGGCTGCGCAGGGCAGGAACTGGGTTGGGAGCCTCCTGCATAGGTCCCGGCAAGAACTGAACTGGGGGCACACCCCAGTTCAGCATATGGGCGCTTAACCCACTGAGCCATCCCAGCTTCCCCCCACACAAGTAATTTAGGAGGCATAATTTTTAGAATTAAATTCTGCTATTTTATTCTGGTAGTTACTTATAAAGAGATTTGGTTACAGATAACTTTTTAAAACTGATAGCCTCTCATTGATTGTTAGGAGACTAGACATTCAATATTTACAAAGTAGAGTAGGGTTTTAAACTAAGAAAATACTTGTAATATTTTAATTAGCAGGAACTCAAACCGGTATTGCTTCATCAACATACAGATACCCTGCATAGAAATTAGTCCTGGTCACATCTTCATGTGACCTCACCCCCATCCCTGTCCTTACTCAACCATCACCAAATGCTTTACTGGTAACCCAGCATTTTTTAATATGTGCCAATAATTTATCAAGTGCCAATAATTTTTTTTCTGGCATTATATTAAAAAACATACTCAAGGCCTTATAATCTGCACTTATAATCTATTAAAGATTAAATATAGTCTTTTGGTTCTGGCTTTGAGAGTTTAACTTGTTGCTGAGGTTATTAGTCATAATTCACCTTTGTGATTTTTAAATTATTATTTCATAGGTAATAACTTTCTCATTATAGAAATTAAAAAAAAAAAAGACTTTCTAATACTAGAATTCACTCATTGTATCTAAGGTGCTTTATGCTTCTTTAGATCCAAATTTATGAAGTGCTGAAGCCTGGCCTTAAAATTCTAAGAATTGGATTGGATAAGGCATAGCAGTTTGTTTAAACTATAGTGTAGTCAAAGTTTAAACAAGCCAAATTCAGAGTGTTTCTCATTAGTAACATCCATGTGTGCTTTTCATTTTGTGTGGCTCAGACCATGCCCGAAAGTATTTTATTATTATTTCTCATAATAGTCTTTATAAGTGTATAAGGGGTTCAGTTCATGTCATGGATGGTAAAACTGAGGCAGATACAAAAAACTGAGTAAGTTAATGGCAGAGCCTAATTTTATCTGTTACTTTAGTTTTGGTCTTTTTAACCTGTATTCTCCAAATTTTTAAAAATTATGGCTACCAGGCAGAGTGTGTGTGTGTGTGTGTGTGTGTGTGTGTGTGTGTATAATTTTATATATTAATTTTCTGAACCTTGTATTCTATATATGTTATAGAATGTACAGGAAATCTGAAATTTAAAAAGGGATGAGATTTACAAATATAAATTGTAATAATTTTTTCTCATGGGCCCCTGTGTTCCCCTGGGTGGGTGGATTCACTTAGAGACTAGTGCTCTAGGTAGACCATTCTTTCGCAGAAGAGGAAGCCATGGGGACATCTGAAGGACAGTTGGTTCAAGGAGCAGGGGGCTTTTAAGTTGGAGTGATCTTTTGCAGCTTTTTAAAGATTGAGAATAAAGGCCTTGAGAGAGGTGAGCTTTTTAAAAGACAGAAAGAACAGCCTTATTTGTTTTCTTCAGAGTTGACCACAGGGAGAAGTCTGCCTACCCAGGCAGCTCCTACTGCCACTGTGGAGATGGCAGTGCCTTTTCCTGTTGTTGTTAGGCAGTTTATAGAATGCAGGATAGCTTGGTAAGCGTCTTCTCAGTGCCTGATATGACGTAACATTGTGGAGTATGCAGCATGCATGTTAAGTACAAGTGGTTGTATTTGGCTTCCTGCTGCAGCATTTCTGAACATGTCTTAAAAAGCAATTATCACTCGATAAAGTTGGGTATATGAAAATCATTGAAATCATTTCATGAAGACCAAACTTTGTAACTTGGATTATTCTATTTAGTATTTGTTTACTTCTCTTCCTCCCTCTCCCCACCCCCAACCCTTCCAGTACCTCAGAGCAGAATTCTTTTTCTGAAAGGAACAGATGCTGTTAACTTATCAGGGCCTGATACTAAGAAGCCTACAAAAATCTTTGTACTGCTTATTTTCTTTATTTAATCTATATGCAAAGCATATTGTAATTATTGCTGTTAGAGGGTTTTAAGCTGATGGTTCCTTCCCACCCTTTTTGTGCGCAGGGGAGATAGATTAGAATGCCAAATTGACAAGTTGGTATAAAGAAATAATGACCACTGAAACAAAACAGGAGTTCAAATAAAAAGCAAACCCAATACAATGTAGAATGAAAATATCTTTTAGTAAAATGTTAGCATGCTGTACTTGGAACAGATGCCACATTAATTCAAAAGAGAGCCCAGAAAATGTGGCAACTTTACGATGTCAATGGAGGGAGCTGCAATAGTTCCGGTTCTCATTGTGTCAAGTTTCCCAGTACCCCCAGGTCCAGTCCTGTTCTATGTATGTATTTTCTGTATCTATTACATGTTAATATACAAATATTAAATCCTTGCTTAATAGTTTTATTTATGTAATTAAATATTGCCATACTAATAGACATTAGGGGGAAAGCCCAATAATTGTAATGCAGCAGTAATGAGTCTTATTTTAAATGTACATATCAGGATATGCAGAATATGAGGCAAAAATGGACTTTTCTCTGCACCCTTCAAGGCACATTTATGATAATAAGGTAGTCTAAGAATTCTTTCAAAGAGGCCTACTGGTTTTTGAATGTAGAATTTGGACAAGTTACAAAACTGAGAATTTTCATTTTTTTTTCTCATTTAAATTTGTAGTTATCATTGGACATTTGTTATGATTTTAAAGTAGCTTAGATTCATTCATTCCTTTTGCGGTGTTTTTTTAATGGTGTTTGGGAGGAAGAAGGGGTGATGGAAGGGTACTATACACACTTGATACTTCCGGAGTGACATTCATTTTGTACAAGATTGCACTGGGACATCGCTGAATTGCCTGTTTCTTGCAGTGCATGGTTAGTGTGGGTCTGATTGTGGAGAGAGATGGGCTGGGGGCTCTTAACCAGATTTACAGTGTGCCACTTCCTGAACAGTGTAATGATCTAATCACCAGGGGCATATCCTGTGTGCCTGTAAAGAAGTCTGGTGCGCATGCTTAGAAAAGCACTACAGTTTTCTCTCAATTAGTCAAAGTACGAAGGCTTACAATTTAGTAATTTTGTTGAAAAGGTTAAAAGTTCTGTTTTCATGCAGCACAAGTGAAGGGGAGTTTTTAGTATGGCAGTACATACAGCACAGTGGTTGAGAATATCGGCACTGGGGCTGGAGCCAGGCTGCATGGACTCAAATGGTGGCTTCTCTGGCCATGGCCAAATTACAGCATGCTTTGTGTCTCTGCCTCAGTTTCTCTATCTGTAAAATATGAATAAATAATAGAGCCCAACTTCTGAGGTGGTTATGAGGAATAAATTGAGTTCATGTGTTAGCTATGAGAAGTGACTAACACATAGTAAGTGCTAAATAAATGGTAGCTATTAGATATTATTACTTAAACCTTAAATTCTGGACTCCTGCCTCCTCTTCTCAAGGCCTGGGGGAAAATGTTTCATAATGGGAAAAGCGCCTTAACTTTGCGGTCTGACCCCTGGATTGGAATCTTAGTGCAACCACTTAAAATTTGTGTGTGTGACCTTGGGTGAATTATTTATAAAATTATTTAAATTCCTGTCTACAGTGATGTCTCCTGTACATGCTGTATACCATCCACTGTGATGTTCATTTGGACTTAAGTTTCTTTTTTTAAAAAAAGATTTACTTTATTGTTTTTGACAGAGACAGAGAGAAACACACACACAGAGACAGAGAGAAGGGGGAGGGCCCAGAACAGTCTCCATTAAATGTACATCATCAGTTTTTGACATGGTTTTGTTCCACACAGGTGGGCAGGGGTTAAGTTTCTTTTTGATATAGGGATAATTATACCGAGCTCCTTGCATTGACAGGAAGATAAAATGGAGAAATCTTAAAACATTTGATAAGCAATAGCTGCTGTTATCATTGTTATTAATATTGTTATAGTCCCAGTAAAAGTTTATAGGAAAAGAGTAAATATAGGAACAGCTTAGCTGTAAAGGAGAGTATTTTCCTAAAATATGGTGAGAAAAGATATGAATGGGACAATGTATCTATGAGTTCTTGTTTGTGAATACCTCCAAGAGAAATAGAAAATACATGGGAATATGTCAGATTTAACAGACTTTAAAAAAGTATTTCAGGACACTTTGTATTTATTAAAACCCGTATGATACAAGCTTTATTTTTGCACCACGATATTGATGCAACTTATGGTAGGTCACTTAGTGTCAGGGCAGTAGTAGTCTAGTCATTGTAACAGAAGTCCTAAATACTAATTCAGTCCATTGGGTCTGCTGCTCAGTGCAAATGTGTGTGTGTGTGTGTGTGTGTGTGTGTTAGAGAGAGAGAGAGACAGAGAGAGAGAGTTTGCTTAACCCTTAAGAGCACATGCTTGGGTGTAGTAACTAATGGAAACAATTATAGAACCCCAGAGATATAAAAGAGGCACACAAATTCTTTCTAGTAATGATGGACACAGTTTTATTTGCCTTCTGATGTGGGGCATTTTGCCTTTGTGAAATTTCCACTCATCTGGTACCTGATTTTGTCTTATGGTTATTATTTTATTTCTATATTTAATCAAGTATTACCTATGTTCAGTCTAGAAACTGGGCCCAAGAACAAGCTGATTGTGTTAAAAGCCACTTTTTAAGTCTCTGCCTTACAGTGATCTCAGAATTCAGGTTTTTTGGGGAAGGAATTTGTGTTTTTAATATATGCACTTAGTATGAACACATATATATATGTGTGTATGTATGTATCTATCTGTCTTGTAAGTGAAACCAGTAATTGAGGAAAGGGGAATTAATTTTACTCTTACACTAACAATTTGGATCTGAAAAAAAAATTTTTTTTAAAGATTTATTTTTATTGTTTTTTTGACAGAGAGAGAGACAGGCAGAGAGAGACAGGGAGAAGGGGAGGGCCCAGAGCAGTCTCCATAGTTGACAGCATTAGTTTTCCATATAGTTTCACTCCACAGGTGGACACGGGGCTGTGCAGGGCAGGACCTGGGCCAGGAGCCTCCTGCATAGGCCCTGGCAAGAACTGAGCTGGGGGCACTCCCCAGTTCATTATATGGGTCCGTCTGGGCTGGAGCCGGGATTCAATCCTTGGTCTCCAGGGCTGCAAAGCGAGCTCTTAACCCGCTGAGCCATCCCAGCTTCCCCTGGATCTGAAACTTTAAATCTTTGATCTTTAGTAGTTTCTTTTTTCTGGGATTCAACAAATGTATTTGTAATAGCTTATCAAAACATACTGAATACAGTGTATATTACCACCGGTGAGCATTTGAGTTAAAGTAGAATACAGTTGACCTTTGAACATCGAGGGTTAGAACTGCACAGGTTCACGAATATGTGAATATTTTTTTTCTCTTGTATAAGTGGAGCTGTAAAGTTCAAACCCATGATGTTCAAGGGTGAATTGTAATAACTTCTATTAACTTTTTCTCATATACCCAACAGCATCATTTGATAAAGTCCTTGTAGATGGATAGATGTGTTACTGTATTTTATTTTGTCCATGTTTCTAAAACATTGTTTCTGCTTTCTGAGCAGAAATTTCAACAAGTCATTTTGATAAAGTGTTGCACTTTAGCTCAACAAATATTTTTAAAAATTAAGCAGTTTTATAGCAGGGTGTATAGTTTTCTTCCAGTTAAAAAAATTATAATATTACTTTATAATCTTTAGAGTGGTCAGTAAGTAAAGCTTTATAGTTTTAGAATTGCACAACATATGTTCAGTATTAAGTTCTTTACTTCAGCTCGTATGCAGGGCCTAACAAAGTTTCTTCTCTTCAGTAAATGGAATTATTAAAGGTTTAGAAGTTATTTCATTTTAATAAATATAGGGGTTAGAAATAGACTTTATGGGGTCTTTGGGATTGATTTAAAGAATTGTACAATTTTGAAAATCAGTTTGCCCTGCCTGATTTGTAAAAGGTGGGACCACTTGTGACAAGGCTGAACTCCTGTTACACTTGTGCAGAAAATGTCTGGTTCACCGGTGCGTTAGCTACTTCATAGAGAGATGCTACCATTGATTGTACGTACTCCCTCCATTGCCTTTCTCCTCCTTTCTTCCTTACTATTCCTTTGCTGTCTCTTCTCTGTGAATGCTCTCTCCAGTCTGTTTATCACTTCCTCTAGAGCCACCACCATCTTATTCTATTTCTCTTAAAAATAAAACACCATTGTAATTATTAATTTTTAAAGAGAGAGAAACCTGAAGATTTTGACAGTTCATAGACCTTCCCAGTTTGGGCCCTCAGCCAGGAGTTGGATAATAGATAGCTTAAAATTACTTGTGAAGTAACTGAGTATTTGTGAAACATTTTATATCTCAACTAAGGGAGAGACTAGAAAAAGACCTTTTTACCTCAGAGGTTGCTTTATTTTCTGGTAAGAGGTGAGATGGGGACAGGGTTGGGAAGGGGCAGTCCTGTTACTTAAGGGAAATAGAAAGCATTAATTTATTAGATTGCCTTCTGTAGTCCTGTAGACTTAATCGGAGGAGAAAATGGAAATTTTGGTGTTGCTGATTCTGAAATTATTTTGATTTAGTAATGGAGAGGGCTAGGAGAATTTCTTTTAGTTTGTAAAATATAAAATATGACTATGTTGCCCTGTTACTATGAATACTATGTATTTCATGAGTTGGTAGTTGCAAAATAGCAGACTCTTTACAAATTTCTCCTATTGGTTTTGAACTGTTAACTGAATTATTTTGGTAAGAAAAGTAAAACTTGGAAATTAGCTGTGGTTACATAATAAGTTAATGGCTATATTAGATTTAAATTCAGTAGCTTCTAAGTAGATCTATACTAGGCATTTTATTCATTATTTAATTACACACAGAAACAAAAGCCTTAACTTAATCTATAGGATTTTTAAAAACTTATTTTTATGGAAATTTAAAAAACATGCACAGTAGGGTGATAATATTAATATTAACAAATCCCATCTACCTGTTACTCAACTTCAATTATCAATGTTCTGCCTGCCAGTCTTTATAGTGTGTGAAATATACAAGGGAAGTAATTTTATGTTTTTAAAACATGCAGTACAAATAGGTGTATTGGTGTACTCAAAGAAGAGTGCGTGTGGAGTGTTAAATCTTCATACATTGTAAATTTAGTACTATTAATCACCTGGTAGGACAATGCTGCATTCATTTGTCTTTTAACTTACAGAAGATGAAGATGTCTGAGCCACCACTGACTTAATGGAGAACCACATACGCTATAAAGATTATACTGTAGTTCTCTTACCTCTTCTTACAAGTTGCGTTTTATTTTATGTACACTTGCGTTTCTGCAACTTTTGTATGGACCAGCAGTAATGGTCATTTCTAGAATATTTAGGGTGGTATTTTAAGTCAACTTAAAGTTAGAAATGACTGAATCTCTTTCTGCACTCTCTCCTGCTGCATGTTTTATCTGAATGTATTGATTGACTAAAGCAAGCTTGTCCAAGCTGTGGCCCAACACAACTTCGTACACTTTCTTAAAACTAAGATTTTTTTTTTTTTTTCTCTTCTGTTATGGTTAGTATTAGTGTACTTTATGTGTGATCCAAGGCAGTTCTTTTTCTTCCATTGTGGCCCAGGGAAGCCAAAAGGTTGGGCACCCCTGAATTAAAGAATTCATGCTATAACTTTTAAGTAGTTTGTTGAGCATGGAATTTTCACTACTATCCCTGGACCTAGTAACAGTGATTAGAAATGAAGTTATAACATTTATCTCCCTTGTTCGCTCCTCTTTGGTGAAGTGGTAAGTCGTGTGATTGCCTGCAGTCATGGGGCCTGTTCATAACTAGTCACTGCAAGGTGATGGTAGCCATATTTCTGAATTTCTTAGCTTTTATTGGTTTAAATTAGACCTGTAGGGGTAATTATTTCACCCCAATGCATGGGGAAGAATAGTCTTGGAGAGTTGTGCATCTAAACCCCTGTGCAATGTATTGAAAAGGTATCTGTAACATTATAATGCTGTTTGGCATATTTAGTTTAGTGCAAGGAGTGCGCTT